>SJYT01039128.1:23032-38380 GCA_006410635.1 Cephalophus harveyi
TATACAAATGCTTTGTACAAATGAGTATAATGCCATGGCCAAAATTTTATCTTTAGGAAGAAATACATTAACATAATTATAGTTTGCCACACATAACTCATCAAAAAGTATATCAGAATATTGTATGAACTACATATGTCCTACTTTAAAATTAAAATGCATTGTTTTTCAAATCAGTTTCTGAAACACATTATTCTATTTACTCCATTATGGAAAGGAATAAATACTTGAATCCAAAAAAATGAGGAAATCCAATCATTTTATTGTATATTATAGGCAGCATAAATATGAACCTGTCTCTTATACACATCTAGATGTGTATAAGAGACAGGTGATTTTGGAGAGTGTATAAGAGACAGCTTGAACATTATCGGTTCACAGGTAAATTTAGAAGTTATCTATACTATAAATATAAGCCACTAAAACATCAGTTATAGATTTTTTCCAGAAACTTTATATTCATCAGTAGAATATTTATAGTCTGGCCAGCAAGAAGACTAACTTATCTAAAATATTTCAGTAAAAAATAAGAAAAAATATTCCCAGCCTTATCAGGAGAGCATTTTGTTCTGAGTTTGGCACTTTATCACTCCATTCAAATGAAAAGCCCTAGGTACTTCATCATAAGTCTTTATCACAACTGTTATTTCAATTGTTATACAAACAATGATCTTAAATTCCTTAGTATTTTTTCAGCATTGTTTTCCATATTTGCTTCTAAGTCTCATTGGCATAATTCTACAAACACACATTTTTAAAATTGTTGTTGCTGTTTTTGTTACTAAGTGTAAGACCTACACTTGTTCCTCAATGTGTTATTCAACAAAGCTAAGGCCTCATTGAATCTGAATTCTGTAAACCTGTGATACCAAGACTCTAGAATCAGAATCCTGTCAAAAGCTTCTAGATTAATGTACCTGCCCCCAGAGTTTCAAATTCATTATGGGCCCAAGAATTCATGTATCTAAGAAGGTCCCATCTGATGCTATTTCTGCTGGTCTGGAAATATGCATTAAAATGTTCAAAAAGTTGAAGTAAAAGCTACCCAAATGTTTAATAGTTTGGTTCAGTTGGTGAATTTGTTTCTAATCCACATAGATGTTCTTGTATCTAAGCAACATAACCTATTCCAATATAACATGAATACATTTCATATGATTTCTTGAAAATCCAAATAAAATGCCTTATCAAAACCTCTTTTTAACTGTGCACTTTTAGCTATTTCTGATTGGTAAATACAGAAATATCATTATTACTTACTTATTGCAATATTTTACAAAATTAAAGTATCAATATTTTGATGTTTTGTAATTCAGACGTGAAATGAGTTTAAAGATACTTTCTGTCATGTCCATATTCACTAAGAAATGTGTAAAAATGAACAGAAGTAAAATCATGTTCAAATCACAACTTTTTAGCATTTTTATATTTGTCCAGTTATAAAAAGCAGGAATAAAAACATGTGTTGAAATAACATGGCCTAGCTTTAACTTCATGTAACAATTTCAGTATCTGTGCCCAAACCATTACCTAACTATATCCTTTCATATGATTTCTAGTGGTCAGCTATGATAAATATAATTGGTCTTCAAGTCTTACACTACATTGTAATTTATCCCAAGTATAAAACCTTCGTTGACTTTAGTTTTCCCAAATATGCCAAAGTTAGCTTTGCTGTAGAAGTTAAAATGTACATTATTCAATATTAAATTTTACTTCCTTTACCTACTACACAATTATCTTAGGTGAAACTAGCTGTCAACAAATCAAAGGAACATTTGTTTAAGGTTAAATCTTTCTCCTGAGAAATGTTACTTACATTTGAGTGAAAAAAATGAGTATATTTTTCCTAATCCCAAAAGTCAGATCTCACTGTACTATTGTTTGACATAAATTATGTGTGTGTGTATGTGTGTGTGTGTCTACTTTAGAGTGTGACATTTTATATGGTGAATGTTAAATTCAGATGTTCATTGCCTTATTCAATTAAGGCAGCTGTTGAGTGAATTTTCAAAAAGGTTGTTGCTATGCCAATATCAGTTCCTACATTTAGAATGCAATGCTAATTTTATCATGCAGTGATATCAATTTTAAACAGACATCGTTCCACCATTTGCTCCTCCATTTATTAGATGTGTATTCAATACTCAGCCTATGACAGGTACTGTGTTAGGGATGCGTGGATGAACAAGAGGTTCTTTCTGGCATAATCTATAGATTTGGGGAAAAATGTTATTTTTCAAAAATGTATCCAAGAAATTGGTGAATACTTACTATAACTAATTATAAATCTTCAGAGGCCTTTTATTTATCTGAATAAAGCTGTAACACTTAAAATAATTTTGGAAAGTATTTTCTGGAAATGTCTTCAGAGCTGTTACTTTATTCTGGATATTCTGAAAATTTAGGGAAAAAAAAATATCAGTTTATGTGGATATTTAGATTTATAGTAGACTTTTCTTTTTAGTGAACACCCTTTCTCATTCACACCACCTACTTATCAATGAATATCTTGGCACACTTGAATTTGATTTTATTAGACTGGACACTCAACCTAAGTAAATAAAACAAAGCTTCTTCCCCTGGAATTCTGAGTCAAGAAACTGCTGAGAAATAGAAAATAATGATTACCTGAATTATGAGTTTAAAGGTACATAACATTAGAGATGACTACTTAGGGGAGTAATAGAGGACAACTGGTCTTTCTTACCAAGTGAAGAAAGGAATATACAGAAGCACGTAAGACAGGAAGAAACTCCCTAGGGAATTAGGAAATCCTAGGATATGATTTGGAGAAGGAAATGGCAACCCACTCCAGTGTTCTTGCCTGGAGAATCCCAGGGATGGTGGAGCCTGGTGGGCTGCTGTCTATGGGGTCGCACAGAGTCGGACACGACTGAAGCAACTTAGCAGCAGCAGCAGCAGGATATGATATTGATATTCCAATTCTAGAAACCCTCTCTTGACTTGAGCCAGTTTGTGTTTTACTTGAAATTATAAGCTTATTAAATACAACAAAAAATATTTTGTCTCCTGAAAACAATTGCAGATAATGTGAAGCAAGTCTGCTGAAGAAAAATTCAGTAATTAAACTGTTTATGGTCCAAATAATCTATGAAAAGTTATAAATAAAGGGATGTACAATATTTTGAAAGTTAGTTAGATTATAAAGTATTTTGACAATTCTTTTTAAAATTTCTAAGCAGGAGGAGCATTTTCACCACATTTTGGGAAATGGCTTTACTATTAAATAGCTACAAATTTCCCTCAAAGTGAGAATACCACATTCTCATATTTTGCAGTGCTTTTAAATGAAGCAAACTTACTGTTTTAAAGATTTTTTTATATGCAGCCTCACAAACTTTAGTACTATCAATTTTCAGTTCTAATTATGGATATCCAAAATTAAGAAGAGATACATTATGCTCTAGAGTATATAGATAAAACTCTATTTTGAATCAAACATTACTCACCATGAAGTTTTTCACGAAAAGAAATGTTTATAATCTTTTTCAAAAGAATATATTAAAAGTTGCTGAGTTTCCACCACCTGTTCCTGACAGCTATTTCAGTGTAAGTAATGCATCACAGGGGTGATGGCAATCTGATGATGTATTGGAACTATACATCATTGTGGTGACGGCAGTTAATGACAGATGAGTAATACATCTTCAGGTAAAGCTCTCAAATTTAGGCCTGCCTGGAAAATAGAGTTTCTGGAAGGAGAAAACATCTTATCAACTTTATAAAAGAATGTAGGTAATAAAACATAGTTTGCTAAATCAGAGGGTTATAAGTTTAGGTGCAGAAATTGGTGTATTTTAATATCCATATTTTTTTTTCTTTCCACAAGTCCAAATGCATTTCGTATTAAAAGGTGTTCCTATTTTCTTTTTGGTCTTTATACTTCATTTATTCATCATTTAGAAAACATCTTATCAACTTTATAAAAGAATGTAGGTAATAAAACATAGTTTGCTAAATCAGAGGGTTATAAGTTTAGGTGCAGAAATTGGTGTATTTTAATATCCATATTTTTTTTTCTTTCCACAAGTCCAAATGCATTTCGTATTAAAAGGTGTTCCTATTTTCTTTTTGGTCTTTATACTTCATTTATTCATCATTTCAACATGTATTATTGTGTATTTCTATTCATTTTTTTTCCTTGGAGCTGGAAGAAATTTCTTTTTAGATAATAATATTTAGAACCAGAACCAGTCATACTCCTCTTGCTAATAAAATCTCCTTTACTCTGTAATGGTAGAGATTTTATTTGCCACTTTATTTCTCCTTTTTCTGCCTTTAAAAAGCTGTTCAAAATGCACTTTGGAGGGTATAATTTCTTTAAGGGCTTTAGTTATTTTTAATCCCTACATGGATATAAAGAACCATAAGTTTTGATTTCTTATACAACGTGTTTTTTTAAACTAAAGCATTATAACATATTACCTATAAGAGGTAAAATAACAGTTATGATGTCAGGCCCAGATCTGTTGTGACATTTTGAAAATGTTTATTGTCTCACATTAAGAATCTTATCCCAGGTTTGCCTCTGAGATTAAGAACACAGAATATCCAAAATGAAAACTAAAATCAGATTATTCTATTAAACTATTATAAGAAAACTCTATAACCTAGGTATGGAATTAAAAAATGAATTTACCATACTTTTTCCTTTATTATCTGTTAGATTAAATGAATATATATCTAATTTTTCTCTCTCTTTAGTAAATTGTTCCTGAAGAGGAGGAAATATAGCCAAAGAATATATGGAAACTGAAGCTCATTGCTAGTTAACCTGTCTTCGAATTAAAACAGTGATAAATTGCCTGTGAGTGAATCTTAATGGATGATGTTAAATCAGAAATATGGTCTTTTGTGGCAGTTAGACCTGGATTTCAATTTAACTCTGAGATATCTTAGCTGAGTAATTATGTACGAGACTTAACTATTTGCGTCTCAAACAGATATTCCATTACATTTGCAGATCAATTTAAGATGATTATTTTTAAGGCAATAAAGAAAGAAAAATCTTAGGCCTTTCTCCTTAGGTACCCTAAAGAAGGTAGATTAGAGGACCCGTTCCAGGAAGGATGCTATCACCATAGATACCCAAAATATGAACTAGATGCAGGAGACAGGGAGGAATCTAGTAAAATCTGCTAAAATCCCTTTCAATGTCCAATTGTCTCTGCCTAGTCCCACAAACATTCGTCAAACATTTCATGTCCATGTGAATTACCTTTCTCCGCTTTGAAGACACAAAAACGTTATCCCTGATATCCTCTTTTTATTTAGCTAAAGATGACATTACAAGTGAGGGCTTTATCCATTTTGGAAAGTTATTCAGTTTTCCTGGGTCTCTCTCATGTATACCTGATATGAAATCAAGCTGGATCCTGAGGGACCCTTCTGGGTACAAAAACCCCTTCGAGTCCCCTGTTTCTTGCTTATAGAAAAAGGTTTAGTCTCCCAGGCCTTCCCTGAGTCCCAAAGAGCAGGCACAGTCAGTTACTGATTTAAGAAGTGAAGCAGTGCAGAAACAAAGGAAAAGCAGTTAAACAAGAAAGACAATGAAAATAGTTCAGCAATAAAACAGAGACCTAGTTCCTCCTCAAGGGGGATGCATGATAATCTGTAGGATACCTCTGAGGTTTTCTTTCAGAGGTAAGATTTTATTTGTTAAATTAATTAGGGTTATATAAGATGTTAAATTACATAGAAAGCATTGTCAAATAAGACAAAATGTGATAATACTAAGGCTTATTTATCGTGTATTTGTATCAATATATAAATATTCTAAAAATTGTGTGGAATTCTTAGAAACATGATATGTTTTAGTACAATGTTATCACCTGTAATTCTAGTTATTATTTTTAAATGTTCATCTCATCCTTTGGGATCCCAATTAGAAATGGACAAAAAGTTAAATGATCTTCTGACTTTATTCTCTTTCCTTCTGAAGTTGCAGTCATCAAAATTGAGGCTCATACTGACAGGACTAAACCCAAGTATCAGGGAAGCACCCTGGCTGACTTTCATGCAAAAGCAGTAGCAACAGAATTGAGAAGAATTGCAGCACATGCACATGACATTAATTCTACTTCTGCAAAAAAAAAAAAAAAAGACCCCTTACTGCCAGATGTTTGCCATCCTGATGCCCTTGCAACATTGAGAAAGTCTGATTCTGAATCAAATAATTTGATATTGGTAAACAACAGCCATACATTAAATGAACAACTGGGGCTTTGAGCCATCCAAGACAACCATTTTCAGTGTTTTTTTCTTTTCTTTCTTTCTTTTTTTTTTTTTTGCATTTCTTCACTGGCCATAGTGCATTAAAAACAAAGATGAACAAAAACTACCTTTCTTTCTAGAGGCCTCAGATCTCCTCTCTCTGGACTCTTTGAACATCTACAGTTGGAAATCATTCAACTTCCATTTAGTGTTGACATCTTATTGTATCTTTTTTTTTTTTTTTTTTTCTGAAAGGGTAGAAGTCTTTCCTTTCCACAGTTCTGATGCTCTCATAGTGGCAAAGACATTTAGAAGATGTGTTTCCCACTTCAGGAATACCATCAACAATCTCCAGTGATTGAGACACCCACTTCACTGGGCTACTCCTAGAAGTCTTTGTGAAAATCTTAAAAACTTCTTGGAATTACCACTGCTCCTTTAACCCTCAAGCATCAGGCAAAGTTGAGACAACCAATGGAAAAAAAATGGATTCAAATAGAACAAGTATCAATTCCATGGGATTATATGAACTGAGAAGGTTGTTCTTTTTTTCCCCTAGACTTAAAGGATACTTTTTCACTTAAGCTATCTATGAATTACAGTAATTTGGTAAAGTACACCTTTGTGAACAAAGGTGGACTATTTATTTTTTATCTACACTTGATTCCTTCAGAATTCAGAAACTCTCAATATTCTTATTTTCATGACAATATATTTATCTGCATAAGCTCAGTAAGAATCTGTTCTCATTGTAACAGGACATAAATAGAATTGGCTATACTACCAAGGTTTTGAACAGGATGATAAAAGATGATGCTGTGAAAGTGCTGCATTCAATCTGCCAGCAAATTTGGAAAACTCAGCAGTGGCCACAGGACTGGAAAAGGTCAGTTTTCATTCCAATTCCAAAGAAAGGCAATGCAAAAGAATGCTCAAACTACCACACAATTGCACTCATCTCACATGCTAGTAAAGTAATGCTCAAAATCCTCCAAGCCAGGCTTCAGCAATATGTGAACCACGAACTCCCTGATGTTCAAGCTGGTTTTAGAAAAGGCAGAGGAACCAATCAAACTGCCCACATCCGCTGGATCATGGAAAAAGCAAGAGAGTTCCAGAAAAACATCTATTTCTGCTTCATTGACTATGCCAAAGCCTTTGACTGTGTGGATCACAATAAACTGTGGAAAATTCTGAAAAAGATGGGAATACCAGACCACCTAACCTGCCTCTTGAGAAATCTGTATGCAGGCCAGGAAGCAACAGTTAGAACTGGACATGGAACAACAGACTACGCCGAAGAATTGATGCTTTTGAACTGTGGTGTTGGAGAAGACTCTTGAGAGTCCCTTGGACTGCAAGGAGATCCAACCAGTCCATTCTGAAGGAGATCAGCCCTGGGATTTCTTTGGAAGCAATGATGCTAAAGCTGAAACTCCAGTACTTTGGCCACCTCATGCGAAGAGTTGACTCATTGGAAAAGACTGTGATGCTGGGAGGGATTGGGGGCAGGAGGAGAAGGGGACGACTGAGGATGAGATGGCTGGATGGCATCACTGACTCGATGGA
The DNA here is from genome assembly GCA_006410635.1 of Cephalophus harveyi. Taxonomy (NCBI): domain Eukaryota; kingdom Metazoa; phylum Chordata; class Mammalia; order Artiodactyla; family Bovidae; genus Cephalophus; species Cephalophus harveyi. The sequence continues at coordinate 30,839 of SJYT01039128.1, forward strand.
CGTGAGTCTGAGTGAACTCCGAAAGACGGTAATGAACAGGGAGGCCTGGCGTGCTGCGATTCATGGGGTCGCAAAGAGTCCGACACGACTGAGCGACTGAACTGAACTGAACCAAGGTTTTGAATAAGAATGTCATATCTGAAAGAGATGTGTATGGGGTCAGATGTGATCAGGCAGCTTTAAGGAACTGCTTGGAAAAAATAAACCTGGGAACTTGCCTACAAGATTCTGGCAAAACAGTCTTTAAAAAGAATTTATACTCAATTACTATTCTTGCTGCATGTAAGAATATAAATACTCAGGTCAAGTTTAATATAAACATATTAACTTTACTGTGATTATCTTTAGTAAAACATGGGGGGTAATTGTAAAGAGAAAAAATTACATTTTTACCTCTGTAGGCTTCAGATTCTAGTCCTGTTAATTGTCTTTGAGATTTTGTTATATACTTGCAAACTGGAACTGGATCATTAGTTCTTCCAGTTTCCTCAAATGACTCACCAAACTAGTATTTCCAATTTTCCCCTACCCTTCTGATTTAGGAATTACTAAGAATGAAGACAGTCTTCCAAGTGCTACTGTAAAGGGATTTTACCAAGTGCTACTGACCTCTGACATGGTTGCAATGCTAGAAGGTATTGAGCCTTGGATATACATCTCACAGCTAAGGAGGAATTCACATGATACCTTGTTCTGTACAAATGTGGAGACCTCAAACTCAAAAACAAGAGAAGTAGCTGACATCCAGGTAAACTGCTTCTGCCCAAGATGCTGGATCAAGACTTACTACGTTAGCTAAACACATATCCCTCCCTTTTTTTGTTGTTTTCATTGTCTTCTCATTGATCTAGAAATCTAGAAGCACACTACCATCATCTGTATCTCTCAGACCATTGCAAAGGGGGCTACCTCTTCACATTGCTGTACTTGTCATAGGTTCAGACCTATCTATAATTATCTACATCACGTTTGCCCTCACTCTCTAAGAAATCTCACAAACAGCATCCATCTTTGCAAAGCATTTAGGATGACACTTTATTTCAGGTAGGAGATTCTCTTCCATATGTGCTGAAGATCTATTTAACTCCTTGATTGAAGGGATAGACACAGTAATCCCTGTGAATAGGTCTATTCCTTTGTTAGGAGTGGATACAAATTGCTAAAACATTAGCTTCCCAGCAAAGATCCTTAAACTTCCTAGCCAAAGTTGTTCTTGAATATAGGATAGTCCTGGATTATCTTTATCTGAATAAGAAGGTATCTGTTCTGTGGCCGACACCTGCTGCTGTGCTTAGATTGACATTTGTGGGGAAGTTGAAACTTAGCTAAGTAAAATCATTGAGCAAGCCAGCCACTTGGCTTAAAAAGATAACTCCTTCAACAGGGTCTTTCTTTGATTGGCTTGGGTCTTGGGGACCATAACTTCAAAGTGTACTCCAAATATTGGGAATTACTCTGTTTACTACAATCATAATAATTCCCTTGGCACATTGTATCATCTCAGAAGTTTTAAATAGATGTTTGCAGTGGCTCACCCCAGACAAAAAATCTCCCTAAGACTGGAACATTAGAAAAGAAGCAAAGAGAATCACAGATTTATGGGTTTTGAACCTGGAACCATGACTTTTGAATATCATAGGGATTAAGCAAAAATGTCATGTCACCCTAAGTATTAACAAGCTGTAGAGCTGTAACTAGTCGGATGCGACTGAAACGACTTACTCTGCAAGCATGCATTGGAGAAGGAAATGGCAATCCACTCCAGTATTCTTGCTTGGAGAATCCCAAGGACCGAGGAGGCTGTGGGCTGCCATCTACGGGGTCACACAGAGTCGGACACGACTGAAGTGACTTAGCAGCAGCAGCAGCAGCGCTGTAACTGAGAGTGAAGCTAAGACCTTAAATTTTGATTATACTGCTCAGGCCAAAAATTTTGATCAAAATGAGGGGAATTGTTAAGAAAATCACAGGCCCACCAAACCTAGACTTAATATCCAATGTAACTGCAGTTTTGATCTTCTCCAGAAATATAATCTTACTCAACCATTTGGAATTCTCTGGTCAGTACCAAAGAGGTTATGTGTCATATATGCGCCCTTTCTGTACCACTCCAGAGAAAAAAAGATGCTATCTGCATGATAAAACCCATGCTGTTCTCCTGTTCTATTCCCCTGCAAAAGATTTTCTGTCCTAAAAATAATCTTTTCTATTCCTTTTGCTAATAGCTCTCTCACTCTATACTTCTGCTTATTAAAACCTCCTGTTTGTATAACCATTTAGAAAACCCTTCAGATGTGATGCTGCCCAACTCATGAATCATCTATTAAAGTCAATTAGTTCTTTAAATATATTCTCTTGAATTTTGTTTAACATAGTCATGCCTCATGTTTTCTCAAAATGCCAGAATGCATTTTAAAGCATAATGAATTTGATACCATATATGTATGTGTGTATAAAATTAATGATCTTGCATTATTACATAAATGGAAAAATCTTTCACATACAAGCTATCATTTGGCAATATAAAAACATTCATAAAACATGCTTAGCAGTTAAGGAGTTCAACTCAACAATGAGAATTTCTCATGACATTTATTATCAAAATTTAATTTTTTTAAAACACTGCATACTACTAAGGGTCAAAATGCACTAAAAATACAAAAAGTGCTCTACCATCATATTCTTCAATTTTTTTTTCAAGTTAAGTTAATGAATGACAAACAAATATTTTGTCTTTTACTTCTTTACCATTAAACTGTTGATGAGTTGTTATGGAAATCTGAGTAACAGCTCTGTATAAAATATCTACATACTAATCTACAGAAACAGTGAATGCTCCATTATTTGGTAAAGATTTAACAGATGTTAAGAATCTTGATATGAAGAGATTATGCTGGCTATTATTTGGTGCACTCCAAATGTAATTACCAGTGTTCTTCTTATAAGAAGAAGGTGAAAGAATATGTCATATAAAAGAGTAGAAGGCAATATCCTCAGGGAGGCAGAAATAGGGGTGTTGCAGCCAGAAACTAAAGAATTCTCACAGACACATGAAGCTGAAAGAAACACGGAATAGATTCTCCCCTAGAATCTTCAAAAGGAGTGAGGCTCAGCTGGCACCTGTTTCTCTGTATCAGCCCTGTGATACTGTGTTCTGACTTTTGGACTCTTTATATATACAGTTCACTTAAGGACATAGCACAGATGATTTATCTTATGTCACAAACTCCTCATCTTATTACGTAGATGTTAAGAATCTTGATATGAAGAGATTATGCTGGCTATTATTTGGTGCACTCCAAATGTAATTACCAGTGTTCTTCTTATAAGAAGAAGGTGAAAGAATATGTCATATAAAAGAGTAGAAGGCAATATCCTCAGGGAGGCAGAAATAGGGGTGTTGCAGCCAGAAACTAAAGAATTCTCAGACACATGAAGCTGAAAGAAACACGGAATAGATTCTCCCCTAGAATCTTCAAAAGGAGTGAGGCTCAGCTGGCACCCGTTTCTCTGTATCAGCCCTGTAATACTGTGTTCTGACTTTTGGACTCTTTATATATACAGTTCACTTAAGGACATAGCACAGATGATTTATCTTGTGTCACAAACTCCTCATCTTATTACAAACTCCACAAAAGGTAATCCACAGACGACATGCTTTAAAGCTAGTCTGAGTTTATGTGGCAGCCTGTGTGGGAAGGAAATTTGGGGGAGAATGTGTGTGTGTACTCAGTCATGTCCAACTCTTTGCGACCCCATGGACTGTAGCCCATCAGGCAAGAATACTGGAGTGGGTAGTCATTTTTCTCCTCCAGAGGATCTTTCTGACCCAGGGATCAAACCTGCATCTCCTGCTTTGGCAGGTGGATTCTTTACCATTATCATTTCCCAGGTGGATTCAGTGTCACCTGGAAAGCCTTTGGGGGAGAATGGATACATGTATACATATGGCTGAATCCCTTTGCTGTTCATGTGAAGCTATCATGACAGTATTTGTTCATTGGCGATACTCAGGAGGTGCAGAGGTAAAAATTGAGGTGCAGGAAGCATGAGGTTCATTCCCTGGGTTGGGAACATTCCCTGGACTAGAAAATGGCAACTCGCTCCAGTATTCTTGCCTGCAAATCCCCATGGACAGAGGAGCCTGGCAGGTTATAGTCCATGAGGTTGCAAAGAATTGGACACAGCTGATCAACTAAACATGCATGTACATACTCTAATATAAAATAAAAAGCTAAAAAATAAAAACTATTCTATTACTTCTCTTAATAGTAATCAAACCTCATTTTTGTTATTTTAATTTCCATCACTTTGCTTTATTCTCAAGTAAATGAATGTCATTTAAAATCCACAAATTTAAAAGCTCCATGCTTTTTCCTTAAAACTACTCGTGGAAAATCTTAAAAAGAAAAACACTAGCAACAATTTCATTCCTTATACTTTTGTATTCAGAGATACAATTATTTAATCCTATAGCTACTGATTACTTTTAGATAATCCCCCAAACCTAGAGGACAATTTCATTCCCATTATTATGTTTACTCAGTTTTGGAAAAAGCCAATTTTGTTGGTCAGATGAAAGTCAACCTGTAAATGAAAAATGCATCTATTTAGTTGTCTTTCTGTTCTTCTATAATGGAATAAAAATGTTTCAGATAGTAGTAAATACAAAGCCAATAAGTTTTGCTTTTTCATAACAATTGTATTGAACAGAAATGCCGTGTATTTTCCTTAAAGGGATGTTATGCATTTACATTCAAATAGTGTGTTTATTTACTGTCAAAGATTATGTTTCCTTTACCAAATATTTATTTTCAATTCATTTGTATAAATATTGTCTTATCTGTAGCTACATATATGTGTATAACAAGTAGGAAGAAGAGGTAGCCTTGAAATACACTGATGTAAAAAATATTTATTCAGAGTCAGTTGTAATTTATGCAGTCTGTTATGTTTCCTAATAAAGTCATCGAGATTTTTTTTTCTGTAAACTACCAATGGGATTATTATTTCCCTGCAATGAATCAATTTAAATAGTTATCAGGCACTTATTCAAATATTTCAAATCTGGTTTCCCCCTCCCATTTATAAGCACCTTTCTTTATCCAAAACAATTGCTACTGGCATTTATCATCTGTGAAAGAAGAAAAGATCTAACCTTTTTTTCTTACAGATTACCAATGGGATTATTATTTCCCTGCAATGAATCAATTTAAATAGTTATCAGGCACTTATTCAAATATTTCAAATCTGGTTTCCCCCTCCCATTTATAAGCACCTTTCTTTATCCAAAACAATTGCTACTGGCATTTATCATCTGTGAAAGAAGAAAAGATCTAACCTTTTTTTCTTACAGATAATGTATCTTAGAAACTGCACTTACATGCACAAAACAGTTGAATTATTTAGACTAACATAACTAGCTCTCAGGCAAATTATCAAATCTACAATATAGATAAACATGATCCATATGCAGGGATTGGGGAAAAAATTTATGAGCACTAAGGTCCCTCTAGTCAAGGCTATGGTTTTTCCTGTGATCATGTATGGATGTGAGAGTTGGACTGTGAAGAAGGCTGAGCGCCGAAGAATTGATGCTTTTGACCTGTGGTGTTGGAGAAGACTCTTGAGAGTCCCTTGGACTGCAAGGAGATCCAACCAGTCCATTCTGGAGGAGATCAACCCTTGGATTTCTTTGGAAGGAATGATGCTAAAGCTGAAACTCCAGTACTTTGGCCACCTCATGCGAAGAGTTGACTCATTGGAAAAGACTCTGATGCTAGGAGGGATTGGGGGCAGGAGGAGAAGGGGACGACCGAGGATGAGATGGCTGGATGGCATCACTGACTCAATGGACGTGAATCTGAGTGAACTCCGAGAGATGGTGATGAACAGGGAGGCCTGGCATGCTGCGATTCACGGGGTCGCAAAGAGTCGGACACGACTGAGTGACTGAACTGAACTGAACTGAACTGAACCTGGAGGGACTTGTAGAGAAGGAAGAAAATGCTCTAGAACAATTTCTACCTTATATAGTCTTCCCTTGCTCTATGAATATTGCTTGAATCATTCTAATATTTTGCAAAAGAGTATCCCTCAGAAAATATAGCTGGAGGTACTACATAGCCCTTCTAATCCACCAGCAGATTTATTAGATAAGATATCTGTAGGAGGGAATCCGAGTTCTTTCTCCTTCAAGTGTTGGGCATTATCTTAAGTGGTAAACGTATGACTTTTCTTTGCTTACTAGGTACAAACCAGAAAACAGAACATAGCATAACGCATTTCAATTTATATGTGCAATCAAGAAATTTTTCTTATTTTCTGTGTATTCAGTGTATGTTTATTTTGTATATTCAGTGAATATTTATGTTATGTGTTAATAGATTTAAATTTAGCTCACTTGAAATTGCTTACCTGTTGTGCCATCTTGTCCTGTTCTAGATTATATTGCCTATCTTCCAATTGTTATAAACCGAAAATAATATTAATCAAGACACTCTCAGTAAAAATCAATGTTCATACCTGTTCATCATCATTGAATACTTAAAATGCGACTAGTCATAATTACAAGGCACTGGAAGTGTAAAATACACACTGAATTGTTGTTATTGTTGTTGTTTAGTCAGTCATTTCGGACTCTTGCAAGTCCATGGACTGTAAGCCAGGCTCCTCTGTTTATGGGATTTTCAAGGCAAGAATGCTGGAATGGNTTGAATACTTAAAATGCGACTAGTCATAATTACAAGGCACTGGAAGTGTAAAATACACACTGAATTGTTGTTATTGTTGTTGTTTAGTCAGTCATTTCGGACTCTTGCAAGTCCATGGACTGTAAGCCAGGCTCCTCTGTTTATGGGATTTTCAAGGCAAGAATGCTGGAATGGGTTACTATTTCCTCCTCCAGGGAATCTTACCAAGCCAGAAATCAAACCCCTATCTCTTGCATTTCCTGCATTAGTAGGCAGATTTTTTTTACCACTGAGCCACCAGGGAAGCCCACACATGGATAGCAAATATTAAATACGAAAAAAAGTATATAAATATCTCAAGAATATTTTTTATATTGGTGATGTGTGGAAGAAGCATTTGAGATATTTTGGGGTTAAAAAAAACAAAATTAATTTCACCTTGTTTCTTTTAAAATTTTAATTGGCCCCCAGAAAGTTAAAATTATATATGTCATACTCAATATATTTCTATTAAATGGAGCTATTTTATATCATTAAGCAGTTTATAAATTATATGCAAAGGAAATGTCTCATTTAATCATTATTAAATTAAAAAAAAAATCAAAACTCAATGGGGCTAATTGGCGTGGCTAACTTACCTAACTCATAAGTAAATGAATCTTCTGTCTCCAAATCCTTTTTTACTTTTTCCAAATTATTTGCAAGGTGCTTAGTTTGAACTTTGCTTAGGAAACAAATGGCAAGAGTTGAAGTCCTGATAATTAAAGGTATTTTTTTTACTTCAATTTAAAAAATATTTCTACAAATGAGAATTTTGTGATCTAGTTTACTAATAAATCAAATTAAAAAA
>SJYT01039139.1:0-46002 GCA_006410635.1 Cephalophus harveyi
TGTTCCCTTGGTATCTCTAATTTTCTTGAAGAGATCTCTAGTCTTTCCCATTATGTTGTTTTCCTCTTATTTATTTGCATTGATTGCTGAGGAAGGCTTTCTTATCTCTCCTTGCTATTCTTTGGAACTCTGCATTCAGATGCTTATATCTTTTCTTTTCTCCTTTGCTTTTTGCTTCTCTTCTCTTCACAGCTATTTGTTAACCCTCCTCAGACAGCCATTTCGCTTTTTTGCATTTCTCAAAAGAGAGTAGAGTAAAATACTTTCTGTGTTGAGAGGAAGAAAAAAAAAAACTGAGTTCTGTAGTATCTGAAATTATCCTTCAAAAGAAGAAATAATTTTATACAAACTAAAATTTAGGGAATTTGTCACCAATGTACTTCCCTTGCAAGAATTACTGAAAGAAATTCTTAAGGGAGAAGGAAAGTAATATAGGTCACAAACAGTCTACACAAAGGAAGAGCATTAAGGAATAAATGAAGGTAAAATCTTTCATTTTTCTTCACTGATTTAACATAATTGTTCTAATAATAATATATTTGGAGACTATAGATTATGGATAAGAGAAATGGCAGCAATATTATATATAAGGGGTGAGAGAGAGGAATTGGAAACACTCTATTATAAAGCAGTTGCCTTACCCATTAAGTGATATGTGTTGTTTGAAAGGGAACTTGGCTTAGTTGTAAATAAATATTGCAAACAGTAGGTCAACAGCTAAAAAAAGTTAAATATATGCTTAACATTTTAAGAGAATATGGAATTATAAAATGCTCCATTCAAGGCATAAAAGGCATGGAAGACAAAAAAAAATAGTAATGAAGTTAGATATTAATTCAACTATATCAATGATCACTTAACTGCCAATGAAAAGCGATTATCACAGTAGATTTAAAAAAGACCAAATATATGTTGCCTACAAGAAACACACTCTAAATATCAAGATACATAAAGATTAAAGGCAAAAGATGGAGAAAGATACACCATGCTAATACTAATCAAAGTTGGAGTAGCTGTATTAATTTCAGACAAATTAGAGCAAGGAAAATTATCAGAAGTAAAGAGGCATTGTTGAGTTGCCAAGTCATGTGTGACTCTTTTGTGATCCCATGGACTACAGCATGCCAGGCTTCCCTGTCCTTCACTATCTCCCAGAGTTTACTCAAACGCATGTCCATTGAGTTGATGATGCCATCCAAATATCTCATCCTCTATAGCCCCCTTCTCCTGCCCTCAATCTTTCCCAGCATCAGGGTCTTTTCCAGTGAGTCAGCTCTTCTCATCAGGTGGTCAAAGTATTGGAGCTTCAGCTTCAGCATCAGTCCTTCCAATGAATATTCAGGACTGTTTTCCTTTAGGATTGACTAGTTTGATCTCCTTGCTGTCCAAGGGACTCTCAAGAGTCTTCTCCAGCATCACAGTTCGAAAACATCAATTCTTCGGTACTCAGCCTTCTTTATGGTCCAACTGTCAGATCCATTGGAAAAGGAAATGGCAACCCACTCCAGTATTCTTGCCTGGAGAATGCCAAGGACAGAGGAGCCTGGTGGGCTGCCATCTATAGGGCTGCACAGAGTCGGACACGACTGAAGCAACTTAGCAGCAGCAGCAGGAACTCACATCTATCCATGACCACTGGAAAATCCATAGCTTTGACTCTATGGACCTTTGTTGGCAAAGCGATGTCTCTGCTTTTTAATACATTGTCTAGATTTGTCATAGGTTTTCTTCCAAGGAGCAAACATCTTTTAATTTCATGGCTGCAGTCATCGTCTACAGTGATCTTGGAGCCTAAGATAATAAAATCTGCCACTGTTTCCATTTTTATTTGCCATGAAGGGATGGGACCAGATGCCATGATCTTAGTTTTTTGAATGTTGAGTTTTAAGCCAACTTTTTCACTCTCCTCTTTGACCTCCATCAGGCAACTCTTTAGTTCCTCTTCACTTTCTGTCATTAGGGTGGTATCATTTGCTTAACTGAGGTTAATTGACATTTCTCCTGGCAATCTTGATTCCAGCTTGTGCTTCATCTAGCCAGGCTTGTCGCATGATGTACTCTGCATATAAGTTAAATAAGCAGGGTGACAATATACAGCCTTGACGTACTCCTTTACCAATTTTCAACCAGTCTGTTGTTCTATGTCTGGTTCTGACTATTGCTTCTTGACCTGCATACTGGTCTCTCAGAAGGCAGGTAAGATGGTCTGGTATTCCCATCTCTAAGAATTTTTCAGTTTGTTGGAAAAGTCAAAAGGCTTTCGCGTAGTCAATGAAACAGAGTAGATGCTTTTCTGGAATTCCTTTGCTTTTTCTATGATCCAACAGATATTGGCAATTTGATCTCTGGTTCCTCTGCCTTTTCTAAATCCAGCTTGACCATCTGGAAGTTCTCAGTTCACCACATATTGCTGAAACCTGGGTTGAAGGATTTTGAGCATTACCTTGCTCGCATGTGAAATGAGCTAAGCATCCTGAGCTGTTTATAAATTTTGGAGGCTAATCCCTTGTATGTCACATCATTTTCTCCCAACCCGTGAGTTGTGTTTTCATTTTATTATTTCGTTGCTGTGCAAAAGCTTCTGAGTTTAAGTAGGCCCCGTTTGTTTATTTTTATTTCCATTTTTCTGGGAGACAGATTGAAAAAAATATTGCTCTGATTTATATCAGAGAGTGTTCTGCCTATGTTTTCCTCTAGGAATTTTACAGTGTTCAGTGTCACATTTAGGTCTTTCATCCATTTTGAACTTGTTTTTATGTATGATGTTAAAGAATGATCTAATTTCTTTCTTTTTTTCACTTGTAGCTGTCCAGTTTTCACATCATCGTTTGTTGAAAAGACTGTCTTTTCAACATTGTATAGTCTTGTCTTTGTCACAGATTAACTGACCATAGGTACATGGGTTTTTTTCTGGGTTTTCTATCCTGCTCCATTGGTCTACATTTCTATTTTTGTGCCAGTTCCATTTCATGACTGACTGACTTTCTAACTGAAAGTTTGTACCTTTTGCCATTCACCCATTTTGTTCACCCCTTATTCCTCACAACTGGCAGCCACCAATCTGTTCTCTGTATCTATGCACTTGGTTTTTGTCTGTTTGCTTGAATTTTCTTTAGATTCCACATGAATATGTGAGATCATATGGTATTTGTCTTTCTCTGTCTGACATATTTTACTTAGTGTAATGGTGTAAGGGTCCATCCATGTTGTCACAAATGGCAAGATTTCTTTCATTTTTTATGACTGAGTAGTATTCCATTGTATATACATACCACTTTTTTTTTTAATCCATTGATCTATTGATGGACACAGGCTGTTTCCATATCTTGCTTTTGTAAATAATGCTGCAGTGAGTGTGAGGGTGAATCTATCTTTTTGAGTTAGTGTTTTACTCAGAAGCAGCACTGCTGAATCACATGCAGTTTGATTTTTCATATTTTGAGGAACCTTCATACTTTTTTCCATAGTGGCTGCACTAATTTACATTCCTATCAGCAGTGCACAAGCGTTCCCTTTCTTTTCTTTTTGATAACAGCCATTACAACAGGTGTGAGGTGATACCTCATTGTAGTTTTGATTTGCATTTCCCTGATGACTAGTGGTTTTGAGCACCTTTTCTCATACTTGTTGGTCATCTGCATGTCTTCTTTGGAAAGATGTCTATTTATCCCCTTTGTGCATTTAAAAAAATTGGATTGTTTATTTAAATTTTTGTGATTGAATTGTATGGATTCTTTATATATTTTGCATATTAGCCCCTTATCAGATATATGATTTGCAAATATATTCTCCCATTCTGTAGGTTGCTTTTTCATTTTGTTGATGGCTTTCTTTGCTGTGCAGAAGCTTTTCAGTTTGGTATAGTCTTAAGGAAAGGGACTTTCTCCCCATTCTTGGCTGTTCACATACACAAAAAGGAATAAATATCTATTAAAATGTGAATTCACATGTTCCTACTTTTATTTAGTTTTTAATTCTTATTTTTCACACCAATGTATTAACTATCAAACTTTAAGGGGAAGATCTTCAAATATCTTTGCATCTGTCTGAGGAAGAATCAGGTTAATAACGGAGAAAATTTTGCCAAATAAACAAATATACTTAGTGTATGTCAAGCATCTAGGGAAGCTTGGTGTGCTGCAGTCCATGGGGTCACAAAAAGTCAGACACGACTTAGTGACTGAACAACAACAAAACATCTATTAAATACTGAACATTGTGTTATATATTTTCCAGGTATTCATTTATTAAACATTCACTTAAGAGCATGCCTGAGATGCTTATTACTATTTTCCCCATTTCTGTGTGAGAAAGCCAAGGTCTAGAAAGTTGAGTAAGTTAATACAGTTATTAAGTGACAGAAGTAGGACCAGAGCCCAGGTTTATCTTACTCCAAAGCCTGAATTCCTAATGACTTCACTCCCTGGAGCTGGCAGGCAGGGGCCCCTCTAGGAGGGAAAAGCTTGTGCTTTGCTGGTATCATTAACTAGGGAGAATGGAAAAAAGAAATCATTTCCAGGGAGCAGAATGACCAGATTACCTTTTAAACAGTGTGTGTGTGTGTGTGGTGTATGTGTGTGTTCATGGGGTTTCCATGGTTTCTTTGTGAAAATGTGAAAGGTTGATTCACTTTACTTAATTAGGTTAATGAATGTTAGTTTAAAAGTTATTAAGTTTGGTCACAAATATCTCCATTATCCCCAAGGGCCAGAGGCTCTAGCTCACCTGTTGTGCCATAAATAGCCACGTGCCATAAATAGCCATCACTGGCCATAACTGATTCAAGCGTGCTTTTTCTTATGCTTTTGGACAAAGCAGGCAAGACAACGCACCTGAATGTGGTGTGAAAGAGCCCTTATTTGCGAGGACTGACCTGGAAAACTCAGGAGGTAGTGGTAAGTTTCATGTATGTGCACAACCCTCAGCAGTCAAGTTTTAGTGGAAACGCACATTTATCTTGCAAGGTCGGCAGCAGCAAAGATCCAGAAGAGAGCCCAACCTTTCTGGGCATTCTTAAGATAGAGGTGATCCTGGCACAGACTATTATCTTGGGTCTTGGCCAGAGGGCCCAGTAGGGGCAGAAATCACTTGGGTTCATCTTCCAGGTGGAAGCAGGATGGGCTAGCACCTTGCGGAGGGCGGGGGGAAAGATGAAGGTGATGCTCAGACTTCACACTTGTTTCCATGGGAATAGCAGGATAGATCTAACAGTCAGTGATGAGAAACATGGAAGGTGGTAAATAAGCCCAGTCCTTCCAATAACACTCTTGGAGGTGATTTTCTTTTGGCTTCCATTCACCTTCAGGAACAATGTGCTTGCAAAGAGCTCTAGCACTGGCAGCAAGAAAGTGGAAGCATCAAATAATAGCTCAGAGGAGATGATACAGTGGCTTATTACTATTTTTTGAAGACTAAGAAAAATCTACATCCTCATTAGCTTGGACTCCTAGGCTCTCACAAATCAAAGTGGCTGCAGCCCCTCCTCCCCGCCACCATGTCAGCAATTCAGTGACTTGACAGATGTTAGTAACTGATCACAGCATTTGGTTCCAGTTGTGTGTGGGGCATGGGTGGCAATGGGAACACTGTGTTCCCCACCTGCCCATCATGTTCAGATGGGTGAGTGTGTGTGCCCATATGGTCGATATGCATGGGTGTGTGGCCTGTGTTTGTGTGTCTGAACTTTGATTTGTGAGAGCCTAGGAGCCCAAGCTAATGAGGATGTAGATTTTTCTTAGTCTTCAAAAGATAGTAATAAGCCACTATATCATCTCCAATCCAGTTTTCTGGCTCTTTTTAGATGAAGTCCCCCATGGCTCAGTGGTAAAGAATCTGTCTGCAATACAGGAGACATGGGAGATGCAGATTTGATCCCTGGGTTGGAAGGATCCCCTGGAGGAGGAAATGGCAACCCACTCCAGTATTCGTGCCTGGAAAATCCCATGGACAGAGGAGGCTGGCGGGCTACAGTCCACGGGGTCGCAGAGAGTCAGATGCGACTGAGCGACTGAACACAAATGCACACACACAGGAAGAATGTTAATGTTACCTGGCACTTTAATTATAGATGTAATTCCAGGACAAACAGATAATTTAGTATAAGCTAAATTACATGTATTGGTAACTTGCCTGGCTGGTAGTCATAAATAAATCATCTTCCAATACTTATGCGTTCCTTTTCAGAAAAAGAATATAGATAGAAAGGGAGGTAGAGCTGGAGATAGAAAATGAGAGCATCTATGTTTTTTATCTTGCACTAGTTAAGATAACTAAATCCGAATTTTGGAATCTAGCCACCGTTTTCTGGACCTCTTATATTTTGGGTAACTTCGTTTTAAATTGTATCCATTCATTCACAACTTCTTTCTTTTATTCATCATACAAATACTTATCATATATCTATGCTAATGCGTCTTCAGTTCAGTTCAGTTCAGTCACTCAGTCGTGTCTGACTCTTTGCGATCCCATGAACTGCAGCACACCAGGCCTCCCTGTCCATCACCAACTCCTGGAGTTCACTCAAACTCATGCCCATCAAGTTAGTGATGCCATCCAGCCATCTTATCTTCTGTTGTCCCCTTCTCCTCCTGCTCTCAATCCCTCCCAGCATCAGGGTCTTTTCCAATGGGTCAACTCTTCGCATCAGGTGGCCAAAGTATTGGAGTTTCAGCTTCAGCATCAGTCTTTCCAATGAACACCCAGGACTGATCTCCTTTAGAATGGACTGGTTGGATCTCCTTGCAGTCCAAGGGACTCTCAAGAGACATGATGTACTCTGCATATAAGTTAAACAAGCAGGGTGACAATATACAGCCTTGATGTACTCGTTTTCCTATTTGGAATCAGTCTGTTGTTCCATGTCCAGTTCTAACTGTCACTTCCTGCATCTTACATTTTGGTATTTACTGGATTACTGAGGTATTTGTTAAAGCTACAAGTAAATGCCTAGGTCCCTCCTGAGTCCTGTTGGATCCCCAAGGGGTGGGTTGCATAAATTTGATGGTTAAAAAGCCTGTTTTAGGTGTACTATGGGAATACCAAGATGAACAGCACAGTACTTTCCCCTTACTAGGTAGGTAGGTTTAGTCTCTCAGTTGTGTCCAACTCTTGCAGCCCATGGACTGTAGCCCATCAGGCTCCTCTGTTCATGAGATTTTCTAGGCAAGAATAGTGGAGTGGGTTGCCATTTACTAGAACAGGTAAACTTGGGCAATGAAGGCTCACCCAAACTCTGGAGAAAATATGTATGGGCCCATGAGAAGGAGCAGTTGGTTCTACCAAGGGGAGGCCAGTTGTTCCTGGGCTTCACGGCCAGGTAGCTCTCTCTCAGGCTGGGGAATGCTCAGTCTTGTGCAGTGTGCCTGACACTTCCCCCAGTACCGCAGGCATCAGAGGTGGGACAAAGGAACGTGTCTTGCCCTGTACTGTCCTGCTCTAGTAGCCACAGATGAACTGGGAGGACAGGAAAACAGGAGGGTGGGCCAGGCCAATGGTGCTCTCACTTCTGATAAACCTCTGCAGGTTCTGCTTTGTCAGGGTGGTAGAGGGAGAGGTCCCCAGAAAGGGACATAGGAAGTTCACTGGGCTTATAATCAGGAAGCACAAGGTCCACATATGATCCTGTTCTCTATTAGCTAGGCTGTCTGCTTAGCCTCTCCGAGCCTTATTTTCCCCATCTGTCAAGGCAGATAATAACCTCTACAGTAGAGGGTGGTCTTGGGAATTACATAAAATAATATAGAGTATATAAACTGATCAGCATTGTGCCTGATATGGGGTCAGTGCTAATGAACAGTATTTACTGATCCAATTTTATTGAGATATAATTGATATATAACACTGTATATATTTAAGATGTACAGCACAATAATTTGACTTACATACATCATGAAAAGATTACCACAATAAGTCTGATGAACATCCATCATCTCATACAGGTAGAAAATTAAAGAAATAGAAAAAAATTTTCCTTATGATGAGAACTCTTAGGATTTACTCTTAGCAACTTTCATACATAACATGCAGCAGGTCAATATTTCTCATGTTGCAGATCCCTAGTACTTATTTATTTTATAACTGGAAGTTTGTACTTTCTAAATGTCTTCATCCAATCTCTCTCTCTCTACCCCATCTCTAGTAACCACAACTCTAATCTCTTTTCCTATGAGTTTGTTAAGTATAACTGACCTACAATGCTATGATAGTTCCTGTTTTACAACATGGTGATTCAATATTTCTATACTTTTCAAAATGATCATAATAAATCTAGCTACCATGTACTATACAAAGATATTACATTATTCTTCACTAAATTCCCCACACTGTACATTTCATGCCAGTGAATCATTTTGTAGCTGGAAAGCCTGAACCTCTAAATCTCCCTCATCTATTTTTCTCCTCCTCCAGCCCCTTCCCTCTGACAACCACCTGTTTTTTCTCTGTGTCTATAACTCTGTTTCTGTTATGTTTATACATTTGTTTTTTAGATTCAACTTATAAGTGAAATCATGCAAAATTTATTTTTCACTTATTTCACTTAGCATAATACCTTCAGGGTCCCTCAGTGTTGTCACAAATGGCAAGATTTCTTTATGGATAAGTAATAGTGAAGTGAAGTCACTCAGTCACGTCCGACTCTTTGTGACCCCATGGACTGTAGCCCACCAGGATTCTCCAGGCAAGAATACTGGAGTGGGTTGCCATTTCCTTCTCCAGGGGATCTTCCCAACCCAGGGATCGAACCCAGGTCTCCCACATTGCAGGCAGATGCTTTAACCTCTGAGCTACCAGGGAAGCCCAAATAGTCCATTATATATATAAAATCTTCTTTATCCATTCATCTATTGATGGGTACTTAGGTTGCGTCCATATCTTGACTATTGTAAATAATGCTGCCATGGATCATTATGCTATATGAAAAAGTGAAAGTATTAATCGCTCAGTCGTGTCCAACTCTTTGCGACCTCATGGACTGTAGCCCACCAGGCTTCTCTGTCCATGGCATTCTCCAGGCAAGAACACTGGAGTGGGTAGCCATTCCTTCTCCAGGGGTTCTTCCTGACCCAGGTCTTCTGCATTGCAGGTGGATTCTTTACTAAGCCACCAGGGAAGCCCATTATGCCATATACCTGAAGCCAATACAACCTGATAAATCATGGTAAATTATATATTAGATATATATGTAATATATACATATATGATATATAAATGCATATATAAATTTATTGGAGTATAGTTGATTTGCCATGTTGTGTTAGTTTAAGGTATATATAGCATAGTGATTCAGTTATACATATACATATGTTAATTTTCAAATTATTTTCCCATATAGGTTACTACAGAATACTGAATAGAGTTCCGTATGCTATACAGTAAGTCCTTGTTGGTTATATATAGTAATATGTGTATGTTAATACACATAATTTATCCCCCCACCCCACATTTCTCCTTTGGTAACCACAAGCTTTTTTTTTTTCCTCTGTTTTGTAAATAAAATTAGATTCCACATGTAAGTGATACGTGATGTTAAATGATGTTTGTTTCCTTTGCTTTAATAATGATAATCTAACTTCATTGACTTAGTTCACTTAGTATGATAACCTCTAGGTCCACCCATGTTTCTGCAAATGGCATTATTTCACTCTTTTCTACGTCTGAGTAATAGTCCACTGTATATATGCACCACATCTTTGTCCATTCCTTTGCTGATGGACATTGAGGTTGTTTCCATGTCCTGGCTATTGTAAATAGCACTGCAATTAACACTGGGGTACATTATCTTTTCAAATTATGGTTTTTCTCCAGATATATGCTCAGGAGTGGGATTGCAAGGCCATATGGTAGTCCTATTTTAACTTTTTAAGGAGCCTCCTTGCTGTTCTCCATAGTGGTTGTACCAATTCCTATTCCCGCCAACAGTGTAGGAAGATTCCCTTTTTAAGATATTCTCTCTAGCATTTATTGTTTGTAGACTTTGAGAACGGCATTCTGACCAGTGTGAAGTGATAGTCAATGTAGTTTTGATTTGCATTTCTCTGATGATTAGTGATGTTGAGCATCTTTCCATGTGCCTGTTGCCCATTCTGTATGCCATCTTTGGAAAATCGTCTATTCATGTCCTCTGTAGCATGCATTTTTATTAATAGTAGAAATAATAGTGGACCTCCATTTGTGTGCCCTAGAGTGACTTCTGCTTAGGCCAGAAATGCCAACTTCCATCTTTACAGTGGCCCTCAACTGTTTGTGATGCCTCTGGTTCCTGGAAGAATATGACACCCTCCTAGCTGACCCAGAAGAACCAGGACAGTTATTCTTAATCTGGAGCCCATCCTTGGCAGCTCTCCCTTCCTTAGACACCACCTTTATGTGCCCCGCCCCCCAAGGCAATTGCTCATCACTCCTGCCCCTAATGAGATTTATTATTTATTACTTAGAGCAGTGAATCTTCACTGAGTGTGCATGTTAGCATCTCCCAAGGAGGTTTGTTAAAATACAGTCTGCATTCCATCACAGCCCTGATGAATCAAAATTACCTTGGGGGAGCACTGGTAAGTCTATTTCACCTTCCCAAGCAATGCAGATATACAGGCCTGGATAGAAATCATTGTCTTTGTGGATATCTCTCTGCTCAGTGCTGTCTTACTCAGCAAGCATAGCACTAAATCTATCAAAAAACTAATAGCATCCACATAGCCTTTTAAAGCTCAGAGATTCTGACACTGAGAGTCAAACTAAGGAGCCAGAGCCTTTGGTGATAGATATATGTGTTACCCTGGTGGCTCAGACAATCTGCCTGCAATGTGGGAGACCCAGGTTTGATCCCTGGGTTAGGAAGATCCCCTGGAGAAGGGAATGGCAACCCATTTCAGTATTCTTGCCTGGAGAATTCCATGGACAGAGGAGCCTGGCGAGCTACAGCTCATGGGGTCGCAAAGAGTCAAACACAACGGAGAGACAAACACATATTTTAAGAGGAAGAACTCTGCATATAAAGAGGTTCTGTAGCTAGCCTTAGACATGTTGTATACTAGGAACTCAACAAAAGACAGCTATCATTATTATTAATAATTGTCCTGGATTGGACTCTAAGACACTAGCTCCTTGAAAAGCCTGTTTCCATTTTAGGAGAAAAGACTCCAAACCCAGGAATTAAGAAGCTGACTGCCTGCTGACTGGCTGTTTGGGAAGCATTTAGAAAATGTGACATGAGATGTTATACACAGGCTAGCAGCAGAGATTCCAAGAAAAGAAAGCCCTGTGGCCTCTATTTTCATTTCCCTTTTTGCTTCTGAAATGAGATGGGAAGGAGAGATGTGTGTCAGCAGCTGGTGTGGAGAGAGGCGGTGATGATCTATGAAAACTCGGGCCCTAAGGCCTGTGATCAACACAGGGAAGCCCAGATTGCCATAGGCTTTCATGTTTGTCTCTCTTAGCATTCATACTTGAGGTCTGGGGCTCCTAGTTTCTGTGCAAAGGTGAGCGTGACCACATTTCCAACTGAGTCTCATGCAATCTCTCCATATCTCTTCTCTCAGGAGATACAGAGCTGAGACTTGGTTAGAAGATGGAAAATGGACTTAACAGAGGAAGGAGAGATTGCCTTAACTTTTCTTCCGGTGCTCCAGAAAAGGGGATTAGAAAGGCTCTTCAGAATTAAATCTGGAAAGGGAGATCATCCAATTGGAGGAATGACTGCAGGAGACACCTGTGAAATACTCTGAAAAGCACAGACTTCAGGACTATCTACATCAAGAGCAACCACATTGATTATCGTATCACTGGCCTGTATCACTGGCGGAGGCTGTAGACATCAGCTGGTGTTGAAGGTGATGCTCAGCCTTGATGCTCAAGGTCCTTAATTTAGTCCTCAGTCCTGAGCCTGAACCCTGCTGGGCAGAGAAGCAATCTGTTCCATCCTTAGAACTTCCAGCTTGATTGACTACATAAGGTATTTTGGTTTAGTAGGCCCTTAAATAAG
Organism: Cephalophus harveyi; assembly: GCA_006410635.1. NCBI lineage: Eukaryota > Metazoa > Chordata > Mammalia > Artiodactyla > Bovidae > Cephalophus > Cephalophus harveyi. The sequence continues at coordinate 11,978 of SJYT01039139.1, forward strand.
ATAACTTTTCTTTAGGTCTAATTTCTCTCCTGCTGACAGTTCCCATCCTCCTCGGCCTTGCCCTTAAACTGCCTACTGTTTATTTGAAAAGTGCAGATAACACAAGCCGGTACTCTAGCAACCGTTAAAATCTATGTCAGGACACGGAGCATGCAGAGGAACACTGCACTCACCCCCTCTCCATTCTATTCCTATCAGAGGGAACGTGGAAAATATTCTCTTTTCTCTTGGTCAGCATCCTCGTCTTACTGAAAGACTGGTGTGCGTGCATCTGAAATGCGGATGTGGTGGGGGGCGAAGTCTAGCTTTCCGCCTCAACAAAGACACAATGGTTCAGAGAAGACCAGAGCAGAGCAACCATTCAGGCAGGATCCAGGCCTCCGGGATCTGCGAGAAACGTGGGTTGCCTGTACCGGCAGGGTGGGCTGCCGGCTCTGGGCTCTGATGCCTGCAGAGCCCTCTTCCTGATGTGTCTTCATCAGCCCAAGCCTCAGTCTCGCCGGGGAGAGGGTAGCCACACAAGAGTGTATGCGTTAGGAAGATTTCTGCAACATGACAAAGTGCAATAAAAAATCTGGGTTCTCTGTCCCTGAGCTTGGACCCAAACTTGCCCTGAGATGAGAGAAGGCAGTCGCAGGGGCGGGAGTAGGCTCCGGGCGCCCGCGGGTAGACTCGCAGCGGTGCCGGCGTGCGGCCGGCAGGTGTCAGTGCGCCCTCGCGCTGCCGCCGCGCGCCGCCTCCGCTCCAGGACCCCTCCTCACCGTGGTCTAGGGGGCGCCGGTTCAGACCCAGGCTGCTCGGGTCTCGCAGCAGCTCTGCAGCTGGGACCACAAATAGCCGCTTCTCCCCACAGTGGAGCTCTTAACTCTGGCGGAGCTCACTCCGCGTGGTGGGGGGGAAGGGGGGGTGCCTCCCTTTCCGCCAAAGGGGTTGGATCTGAACGTGCGCCTTCCTCTCACCAGCCCCACTCGCCCCGCCGCCAGGAGCACTTGCAGGAAAAGTGTGGCCCGGCCCAGGGCGGGGTTGTTCCGGATGCGACCTGTACCGGTAATTGCTTCTCCCGATTCATCCGGGGGATCTCAACACCCTTTCCTCCCAAGTCCCACTCAGCTCGATGTGGCCACTCCCGGGTGCCCAATGTGTTCTGCTCAGCGCGCCCAGAGATGCTTGGCCAATTCCCAGCAGGCACTCCCCGGGCACGCCCTTTAAATCCCTCGCTCAGGGTATCTGCCTCCCCAAAGGGCCCGTCTCACCAGGGGGGCAGGGTTCCAGTGGGTCCCGCGCTGGGCGAGGGCGCTAACCCGCGGAGGGGAGGTGCAAGGGGCGGGGGAGGGTCGGCTTCCCACGTGGGGGCTGACGCCGGCTGCTCAGCAACGCCGGCTTGATCCTGGGGCTATAAAACCAGTCCACGGCTAGTGCGGCGGAGAAGCAGCGGCCCGGGCTTCAGTGCAGACGCCTAGCAGCCGGCGCGCCGCCGCCCGGCCACCTCCAGCACCTTCTCTCCCCAGCCCTGCTCTCCTGCCCCAAACTCACGCTGCCCTCGGACCCCAGCCTGTCCCATCACGCTCAGCGCCCGAAGCTCGCCGGGCCGACGCCCAGGAGACCTGCCTCGGTCGCGGCTCCTGGAGGGCCGATCGCCCACCCGCCCGGGTCCGCCTGAGGACGGGGGCGCCTTCATGCGGCCCCCACACCCATCATCCCACCGCCGCCGCCGCCTCCGAGCTCCGCGCGCTGCGCCCCAGCCCCAGCAGGGCACTCAACTTTGGAAGTCCCGCGACGCTCCGAGAGGCGGCAGAGTCCGCACCGTGGCCCCAACCCCGGCCCCGCCGGCCCCGCCGCGTCTGGGGGAAGCGAGAGAGTCGGTGTTCGCTTCGGAGATGTAAGGAGAGAGACACAGGACCCCAAGCCAGCATCAGCACCCCTCGGCTGCCTCCCGGGTTGGGGGCGGGCCCCGCACACGGTAAGACCTCTTGCTTTCGCTCAGGCTCAAGAGTCAAAGATATAGAAACAGATATATTTAATTTCCTGTTATCTTTCCAAGTCATCAGGCCACCGATGATTTTTGTTTTCTCTTCTTGAAGAATAATCTCTCTTTCCCCATCGGTTCGACCTACTCTCTCCCGCCGCTTAGAAATAAAACTTGGCTGTATCTAGGAGCTGGGAGCGAGAAGGCGCCGACCCCGAGCGCCCGAAGCGCGCGGACCGGGTGCGGTTCGCGGGAGCCGGGCCCATGGGCCGCTAGCGGTCCCCCAGCTCGGGGCCCGGCCTCCCTGAGGCCCCTTCTCCATGTGAGGTGCGGCGGGGCGAGCGGGGCGCGAGAGGAAGAGGAGGACCCACGGGCACCGGGCCGGAAGGCAGCTGGCAGCAGGCCCAGGCGAGTGGGCACCCGCGTTCATGTTCCGCCAGGAGCAGCCGCTGGCCGAGGGCAGCTTCGCGCCCATGGGCTCCCTGCAGCCGGACGCGGGCAACGCGAGCTGGAACGGGACCGAGGCCCCGGGGGGCGGCGCCCGGGCCACCCCCTACTCCCTGCAGGTGACGCTGACGCTGGTGTGCCTGGCCGGCCTGCTCATGCTGTTCACGGTGTTCGGTAACGTGCTTGTCATCATTGCTGTGTTCACAAGCCGCGCGCTCAAGGCGCCCCAGAATCTCTTCCTGGTGTCTCTGGCTTCGGCGGACATCCTGGTGGCCACGCTTGTCATCCCTTTCTCGCTGGCCAACGAGGTCATGGGCTACTGGTACTTCGGCAAGGCGTGGTGTGAGATCTACCTGGCGCTCGACGTGCTCTTCTGCACGTCTTCCATAGTGCACCTGTGCGCCATCAGCCTGGATCGTTACTGGTCCATCACCCAGGCCATAGAGTACAACCTGAAGCGCACGCCACGCCGCATCAAGGCCATCATCGTCACGGTGTGGGTCATCTCGGCCGTCATCTCCTTCCCCCCGCTCATTTCCTTCGAGAAGGGAGGCAGGAGTGGCCAGCCGTCCGCCGAACCGCGCTGTGATATCAACGACCAGAAGTGGTACGTCATCTCGTCGAGCATCGGCTCCTTCTTCGCGCCCTGCCTGATCATGATCCTGGTCTATGTGCGCATCTACCAGATCGCCAAGCGCCGCACCCGCGTGCCGCCCAGTCGCCGCGGTCCCGATGCCACCGCCGCTGAGCTGCCAGGGGGCGCCGAGCGCAGGCCCAACGGCTTGGGCCCGGAGCGCGGCGGCGTGGGCCCCGTGGGCGCCGAGGTCGAGTCGCTGCAGGTCCAGCTCAATGGTGCCCCGGGGGAGCCCGCGCCCGCAGGGCGCCAGGACGCCGACGCGCTGGACCTAGAGGAGAGCTCCTCGTCTGAGCACGCTGAGCGGCCCCCGGGGTCCCGCAGGTCGGAGCGCGGGCCCCGGGCCAAGGGCAAGGCCCGGGGGAGCCAGGTGAAGCCCGGGGACAGCCTGCCGCGGCGCGGGCCAGGGGCGACGGGGCCGGGGGTCCCCGCGGCCGGGCCCGCGGAGGAGCGCTCCGGCGGGGGCGCCAAGGCGTCGCGCTGGCGCGGGCGGCAGAACCGCGAGAAGCGCTTCACCTTCGTGCTGGCGGTGGTCATCGGCGTGTTCGTGGTGTGCTGGTTCCCCTTCTTCTTCACCTACACGCTCACGGCCATCGGCTGCCCCGTGCCGCCCACGCTCTTCAAGTTCTTCTTCTGGTTCGGCTACTGCAACAGCTCGCTGAACCCGGTCATATACACCATCTTCAATCACGACTTCCGCCGCGCCTTCAAGAAGATCCTCTGCCGGGGGGACAGGAAGCGGATCGTGTGAGTGCGGAGTCCGCTCCCGGAGAACAGACTTGCGCTGACTGCCGGCAGCTGGGATCCAGGGGGCGCGTCTACGTGGTCCTGCCAAAACCCGGGTCCAGCCTGTTCCTAGTTTCTTGGCCCCAGGATGGCTCTGCCGCTTCTTGCGGGCATCTGCGCTCTCCTACCTGAGAAAAGTACTGGCTGGGAGGGCCACACCCCTACTCCAATCCCCTCATTATTGTTAGGGCAGGTCCTCACTCAGAGCCATCTTCTTGGGTTCTTGGGCAGCCCCAAATCAGTATTGTTTCCTAAAGGTATTTTCACCTCCCCTGGGCCCAGCTGTCACAGTCGTTCAGAGCAAGCACGAGAGCCCAGAGGGGATGGATGGCTCCCAAAGGGTTAACAGATGGGGTGGAGGTGGAGGTTACCCAGCCCTGGCTAATTGCTCTCCCTCTTCCCCAATTCTATTTTTAAACAAATGCTCAGGGCAGCCCTGCCGGCCCTCCCATCCCCCCACCCCTTGTAAATATACACTATTTTTGATAGTACTTGGGGGTGGGGGTGGGGTCCCAAATGTCTCTTGGCTTTTGATGTTTGAATCCTGGCTACTGGAGGCGCTCTCCAGGCAGACTCATTGTGTCTAGTTCAGGGCAAGCCTCTTTGCAAAGTGAGCCCTTTTCTGGTGTCATTACCCTCTCTGTGTCCTCTTCACCAGCAACTGGTGACTGTCCCTTGGGACTGGACTTGCGTTGAGATTTCCTGAGGGGGAAAAAATTTCTGTCCATTTCCCCACCCCTGTGCCTAACAGCATAATTGCCTTGTCCTGTGTAAATATTACAAGGATGGACCGAGGCAGAAGTAAATGAACCTTTCTGCCTTGCAGCAGCCCTGTGTATAAAGCCATTATTCTCGGATGCACCCTTTTTCACTCCAGTACTGCACTTTAAAACCTTCTCTTTCCAGTGTCCCTTTCCTCCCTTCCTCTGGGGCCACTGCTTGAAAAATATGTATGTGTCCATCTTGGATGTATGTGTTACCACTCCCTCCTTCAGAGTGCTGACTGTGGGAAATCTTTTACCTGCTGTTTTTAGACGTGGAGAAGTGGAAATTATGTGGAAGAAGCAAACCTGATACAATTTGCCCAAAGTAAACAGTTTGAAGAGACAAATGGGCCTGCCCAACTGTACAGTTCCTGCCCCAAGAGCTCTTAAGTATCAAAGTGTTGTCCATTTTTCCTCCCTGTTTTTCTGGTTGAGATCAAGTCATTGATAAACTCCCAAAGTCAAGGGAGAAGGGTGGAGACCTTGTTTACATCCAAGTTGCCCTATGTTTTAGACAGAGACTCTTTAAGGCCTGCGCTCATATTTCACTAAAGAAAAATTAATGTCAGCACATGTTGCTAATGACAGTGGATTTTTTTTAAACAAAAAGTTTACAGATCAAATGTGAAATAAATATGAATTAAATGCTCTGTCTGTTATCTGAGTTTTCAAAAGCATTAAGACTCTGGAAACATCTGAATTTATGTATATTTGAAATTAAAAAATACTTATGCATTATAAAACATTTTTAAAAGGCCAAACAGTAACAAAGCTGCCATTTATCATCTGTTTCTTCTTTGCCAGATGCGATGGTGAGTCTGTTATAAGCTCTGTTTCGTTTCATTGTCCCCCAAAGCCCATGAAGGGAGGTACTGTTATGATCCCCATTTAACAGGTGAAAAAAACTGAATCTCAGAGGGCAAGGGATTTATTCAAGGTTAACCACAGTTGAGGGAGTGTACTGCATGCAGGGTGATCAGGTCTTAGGGTCTGTACTCTTCACCCCAGAGTCTTGCCGGAATTATATCACTAAGACTTTGCAGAATGCTCCCAGCAGTGGAGTCTCTACACAAGGTGTGCTATATCTACAGAGCACTGGATATATTCTGAGTGTGTAGATATACACAAAGTGTGTGCGTGCTGCAGTGTCTTTATGCCCTTACATGTGTTATTCCTCAAAATGTATATATCCCCCAAGTGTGGTAGATGCACAAATTATGCCATATACTCCAAAATGTGTACCAGACCTAACAATGTAATGATAAACAACATGTGGTACATAGCCCATAGTATGATATAGGCTTCCCAGGTGATGCTCGTGGTAAATAACCCTCCTGCCAATGCAGGAGATGCCTGAGACAAGGGTTCAATCCCTGGGTTGGGAAGATCCCCTGGAAGAGGGCATGGCAATCCACTCCAGGATTCTTGCCTGGAGAATCCCATGGACAGAGGAGCCTGGTGGGCTACAATCCATAGGATCACAGAGTTAGACACGACTGAAGCAGCTTAGCACGCATGCATGGTACATGAAGCAATTGTGGTATAAACCTAAACGGAACCACATATTATTTGATCAGTTGAGTTGTCTCTGGCCAAAGGCTGGGATCCTTCCTGTTGCATTCCTATAATACTGAGTTCTGTCCCTACATCTAGGAGGGCTTAAGACCCTTGCCCTGTGGTTATGGTGATGGCACTTTGAAGCTGGAAGGGTCTAGAAATCCAGGAATTCAACCCCTCATCTTCTTAGAAGAAGTGACCTGCTCAGGGTCCCACAGCTCTGGGTGACCTTCTATTGGAAGCAATTGACCAAGAGTGGAATATTAAGAGTTCTCATGTGTGGATTATAAAAGGCTGTGCTGGTGAAGGAGAGTCACCGTCCCAGGAGCTGGGTTTGAGGGGCAATCCCAAGCCACAGGTCCAAGTCTAGGGGGAGATGGGTTTGTAAGACCAGCCACTCAACACACATGCAGCCCAGCTCTGGATGCCCCAGAAGCAGATCATCAGCTCACCTCCCGGTGTTCCCCCTGGGCAGCACCTGCAATATCTCCATATTAACTTTTGGGGTGGGGGTGGGGGGAGGGTGGGCTTCCTTCATAGCTCAGCTGGTAAAGAATCTGCCTGCAATGCAGGAGACCCCAGTTTGATTCCTGGGTCGGGAAGATCCCCTGGAGAAGGGACAGGCTACCCACTCCAGTATTCTTGGGCTTCCCTGGTGGCTCAAGCGATAAAGAATCCATTTGCAATGCAGGAGACCTGGGTCTGATCCCTGAGTTGCGAAGATCCCCTGGAGGAGGGCATGGCAACCCACTCCAGTACTCTTGCCTGGAGAATCCCCATGGACAGAGGAGCCTGGCAGGCTACAGTCCACAGGGTCGCAAAGAGTCGGACAGGACTGAGTGACTAAGCAGAGCGCAGCACAGGGGTCAGGGTAGGTATGCAGGGGCGGGAGGGTGCAGGGCCCTTAGAAGGGCTCTGGGCTTTGAGGGGCCTGGAAGAAGGAAGACCATGTATCTGAGGGGTTTTATTAGAGGTGGGAGGGAGTGTCCTCCAGCATCAGATGCTCTGACTCTGAAGACAGGACAGTGGACAGGCATTTGGCTCCAGCGACCCTTACCTGGAGCTTGAGAAGCCACAGCCTTTGGCATTAAGGCTGCCTGGTCTGGGGCTGTGCCCTGCTCCCTACCCCCACAGCAGCCTCCTTCTCTCTCCCAGCTTGCTCAAGGCACCCATTGCCCCAAAGGCAAGCAGTGCCGGACGATAGGCTAGCCCGACAGGCCCCCAGACTGGGCTGTGTCCCAGACACGGGCAGATACAAACACTGCTGGATGTTACTGCTCTGTCTTCAGGGAAGCGGCCCTGCTCTCTGAGAAAGGGGAAGGGTGGGGCAGGCCCTCCCCGCCCCACCCCAGCGGCAGAGCAGCCCCAGAGGTAGATGAGGCCTGGGGAAGGGAGGGGAGAGAGGGCTGGAGCCGAGGCTAGGATGCTGGAGGCACCACGGTTCACTGCAGGGGCCTCAAGCCACAGTCCAATAGGTCTGGGGTGGGGGTGGGGATTTGAGGATCTCAGTCTAAAGATGAGGAGATAAGCCTGTCAGTCTAGGGCTTCCTGTCTATATCTGATCCTGATTACTTGGGTCTGTTTTTGTGGTGAAGTCTTCTATTTTACGTGACTTTTGTTGGGGCACCAAAAGCCACTGGCTTTGGGCTCTGAAGCATGTCTTGCCAGGTTCACTCCCACCCAGTGCCTAGAGCTGGGGGAGGGCAGCGGAGAAGGCAATGGCACCCTACTCCAGTACTCTTGCCTGGAAAATCCATGGATGGAGGAGCCTGGTAGGCTGCAGTCCATGGGGTCACTAAGAGTCGGGCACGACTGAGTGACTTCACTTTTACTTTTCTCCTTCATGCATTGGAGAAGGAAATGGCAACCCACTCCAGTATTCTTGCCTGGAGAATCCCAGGGACGGGGGAGCCTGGTGGGCTGCCGTCTATGGGGTCGCACAGAGTCGGACACGACTGACATGACCTAGCAGCAGCAGCAGCAGCAGCCTCCTTTGAGCCTAAGCCCCCAGGGTCTATCTTTCCTGAAACTCTCAGTTCAATTTCTTCTCTGCTAAAGGGCTGGAGGAGGGTTTTCCCTGGTGTGTGTGTATTTAGTCACTAAGTCATGTCTGACTCTTTGTGACCTACCAGGCTCCTCTGTCCATGGAATTCTCCGCAGCAAGGATGCTGGAGTGGGTTGCCATTTCTTTCTCCAGGGGGTCTTCCCAGACCAGGATTGAACCTGGGTCTCGCACTGGCAGCTCCTTCCTTGGTGGCTCAGTGGTAAAGAATCCCCTACAATGCAAGAGACGTGGGTTCAATTCCTGGGTCAGGAAGCTCCTCTGGAGGAGGAAATTGCTACCCACTCCAGTATTCTTGCCGGAGAAATCCCATAAACAGAGAAGCTTGGCAGGCTATAGTCCATAGGGTTGCAAAGAATCTGACAACTGAGTGAGCACGTGCACACACACACACACACCCCTCTGTGCTGTGAGTGTGCGGTGTGGGGGAGATGGCTGTGGCTGGGGGCTCAGGGAGTAAGATGCAGGAGCTCAGAGACGCCAAGGCTTAGGCTTAGGGAGGACGGGTGGGAAGGCAACTCTGGCTCTAGCAGCTGAGCCCTGTGGAACAGTGCCAGGCCTATATAATGCCCCAAGGCCTAAGTCAGTCCCCAGATTTCGTGTCTCAACTTCAACCCTGTGGCTGTCCTGTGAAATGTCTGTTCCCATTTGGGGACACCTGTCAGGAAGCCCACTTCCCAAACCCAAGCTGAGTGTGTGAATCGGAGAATCACAATCCACACTCGCCTAGCCAAGACTCTGAGAAGACCTAAAGAAAAAGTACCTGTTAAAGATTGTTTTTTGTTTGTTTGTTTGTTTTTTGCTTAGTTGCTCAGTCGTGTCTGACTCTTTGCAACCCCATGGGCTGTAGCCCACCAGGCTCCTCTGTCCATAAAGATTCTTCAGGCAAGAGTACTGGAGTTGGGTTGCCATGCCCTCTTCCAGGGGATCTTCTCAACCCAGGGATCGAATCCAGGTCTCCCACACTGCAGGCAGATTCTTTACTGTCTGAGCCACCAGGGTGGCAGGACCCAGTATCCAGAGTCAGGGCTCAATGTCACCCTTACCTGCAGGCCTCTGCCCTGGGCCCTGCCACCCGCCATGGTCAACCTGGAGTCTGGGATGCAGGAAAGGGTGCCTTCCTCAGCAGAGGGCATGCCTGCAAGGGAAGCCCTGTGAAGTCACTGAGATTAATCACAAACACCAGGGTCTGTCTTGAAAATAGAATCGATCTCTTTGATTATCAGAAGTCCTGGGGTTTAGAGTCAAGCAAAAAAAGGAAACAAGGCCTGTTGGAACAAGCCTGGACTAGGCATCGGGAGGCCTGGATTCTAGGGCTGTGGGGTGACCTTGGGTAAAAGCTTTTCTGAGCCCCCATGACTTCATTTATAAAATGAAAATGGTTGGTCTGGATCCCTGCTATTTAAAACTGTGTTTCATTGTACTTATATAACTATAAAAATTAATCTCAATCTCTGTCTCCCATCTGTCCTCAGCCTCTCTGTCTATCCATCCACATCATCTATTAATAGCTGATGAAATGCTGGTTCAGTGACCGTTAATAGGTACCTTTTCGAGACTTCCTTGGGGCTTCAGTGGTCAAGGCTCCACGCTTCCAATGCAAGGGGCAAGGTTTTGATTCCTGGTCAGGGGACTAAGATCCCACGTGCAGTATGGCCAGAAAGAAAGCAAAGACAAAAAGCAATCTTTAACAGGTACTTTTTCTTTAGGTCTTCTCAGCCTTGACTATGCCAGTGTGGATTGTGATTCTCTGAGAGAAGATGATATGGTGTGTTAGGTTTCCCAAACTCCCTGGACTGCAGAATTGCATTTTTTTTACGGAGCATCTCAGTGAATGGTGTTTGCAGAAATACTTGTTGGATCTTGCTGGGCCAAGGGGTCTCACCAGACTTTTCTGTTGATGGGTTTTAAGCGTCTGCTCTCTCCTGTCCTTGCCTTAGATGTGAGGTGTCCCCCCACCCCAACCCCCCATGCTGCAGTCCCTCTCCCCTACCAGGCAGTGGAGCTGAGCCAGAGGAGGAGGTTGGGAGGAGGGGTGGGCCATTCTGGAGACGTGGTTCTTTGCAGTTTCCTTAGCAGCCGCTGTCCTGTTCTCTGTGGAAGGGGAGTCTGACCCCAGGGAGTTCAGGAGGGTGTGGAAGGCCAGTTGGGAGTGGCCTGTCAGGCTCTTTCAGTTCTGCTCAAGGGCAGGAAATTGGCCCTCTTTGAAATTTGCATCTGAGAAAAATAAGTGCGCTGAGAAGGTAAGTGATGAGGGATTAAGAGGGCACTCAGTACAAGGCGCATCAGGGTTAAAGCACCAAGGGGCAGTGACACCCTGGAGCTGCCAGGGGTCGGGGGAGAGGGCTGCAACTCAAATATTAGAGTTGCAGTTTGCAGGGAGGATGTCTGGAGGTGCCTTTGGTCAGGGTCACTGTAGCCAGTGGGCATGGAGAGAGCCTGGGGGATAGCACCTCCTCTGCCCTCAACCCAGGCACACGCACCGGCCACTGGCCCGGGCTCAGAGCAGGAGGGCAACGGCAGAGGCGGTAGGCACGGGGTAGGTGGGCACCATCCGGCACAGAAGCCACCGTCTGAGAAAGGCTGAGCAATGCCACTCTGGGGGAGACAGGTTGGCGGGATGCCAGTACCTCGTTTCTTCACTGTGTCCGCGGCCAGCTCTGTGGGCCGCTGGGCAGACCTCGTGGGAGGGAGGGTGTATGTCGGGCTTGTTATGAGCAGATCAGACTGGGCTCACCCACCAGCTGGCCCATCCGGTGAGAGGGAGCCCCAGGCACCCTTTGACCAAAGCTCTCTAGACTGGCCTCATGCCTGTGAGGCCCAGTTTAAGCGGCCAGGAAGCAGACACTGGGCTGCCTGGCAGTGATGACCTGCAGACGGGGGCTTTGGTGAGGAGGGATGGGCACTGGCCCAGGTCAGTGACCCCATCTGTGCCCTGGGTACACTGGGGGCATGGGTGCTCCTTACCCAGCACCTGAGGGCACCCCTTGGCCTTCCTGCTCACAGATACACACCTTGAGGATGCTTTTTCACGCCATTAGCCCCAGAGGAGGCTTCCCCGGTGGCTCCGAGGTAAAGAATCTGTCTGCCCATGTAGAAGACACAGGTTCAGTCCCTGGGTCGGGAAGATCCCCACTCCAGTATTGCTGTCTGGAGAAGTCCGTGGACAGAGGAGCCTGGCAGGTTATAGTCCATGGGGTCATGAGTCGGACACGACTTCGTAACTAAACAACAAATGACCACTGGATGAGAACAGAGGGAAGGGCAGGTAGGTCTGGCAAAGGGGCTGGGGGTGAGAGAGGAGCACCGTTTGTTCAGGTCACTAAATGCAGTCCACCCTGCTTGGACCGTATGTCCTGAGAGACTGACAGAAGGGCGAAGAGGCTGAAGAGGGTTGGGACCAGGCCACACAGCCACTTGGGAAGATTCATCTCGAGGGCAGTGCAGAGCCACTGGAGGGATTCGGAGCTGAGGATGAGAGTGATCAGAGGGCTTTTGTTTGGAGCAATATTCTGGCTGCTGGGTGGGGAATGATGGGGTGAGGCGTCTCAGGAGCAGTAGCAAAGAGATGATAGTAGCTTGGAAAGTCCAGGGCCCCTGCCTTCCCTGAGGTCACCCGAAGGCAGTGGCAGACTCGGTGCAGACCCAGGCACTGGGATTTCAGAGAAGTCTTTGCTGGCAAAATACTGTACGCCACTGCCCCTACCCTCTGTGGATGTCCATCTCTAGAGGGTGAGTCCCAGGCTCAGAGCTTCCTGTTTCTGGTTACATGAAACCATCTTGAAGGGTTAATTCAGTCCATCTTGGTGGGCTGTAGATCTGGTCATATGACCTGGTCTGACTCCCCGCGTGATTTGAACCTCAGCAGCCTTCTCTCTGGGGCTTCCCAAGTGGCGCTAGTGGTGAAGAACCTGCCTGCCAATGCAGGAGATGTGAGAGAGGCAGGTTTGATCCCTGGGTCAGGAAGATCCGCTGGAGGAGGAGGGCATGGCAACCCACTCCAGTATTCTTGCCTGGAGAATCCCATGGACAGAGGAGCTTAGTTGGCTATAGCCGATAGGCTCGCAGGGTCAGGACTGAGCGACTGCACGCACACACGCGCCTTGTCTTTACCACAATCAGGGAGGATTAGTGGAGGCCACGAGAACAGAGGTCTGTGTGTCCCCTGAGCCCCCAAAGGCTCGTTGGCAATGAGGGAGCATGCGTGTTGGAGGCCTTCAGCACCCTGTGGATTCTGTGGGGACCAGAAGATTTGATAATCCAGAAATCTGGGACTCGCCCCCCTCATTCCTGCACTAGACTTAACCAGGCCCCTCCAGGAGAAAAGCCCTCTGTTTGCAAGTTCAGGAAACCTGTAACTTGGCAAACCTGTCTACTCTGCCTGCCATGAGGCACTTTCAGCTGCGGACTCATGGCGCCTGTGCACCCCTCCCTGTGATACTCCATACCTGATCATTTGCTTGAAATCTAGTCCTTATACTTTTAACATGTGCTTATTATTTGCCAGTGACCTGTCTCTCCCAGAAGTTCCCAGAGAACGAGTCTGGGTCTTGGAGGAAACAGCTGGGATTTCTGAGGATACTTTAAGACTTGGGAGTCAGAAGATCTGATTATAATCCTGGTTCCAGCACCTCCCCTTGATTTTAACCTTCAACAGATAACCAACCTCGTTTTCCCCACCTGTAACTTGGAGATAATGGTTGCTAGCATTTTAGTCAATTGCCCAGGCCAGTGCTCACATAGGGCTGAGTGCTAAATTGCTTCAGTCATGTCTGACTCTTTGCAACCCTATGGACTGTAACCCCCCAGGCTCCTCTGTCATGGGATTCTCCAGGCAAGAATACTAGAGTGGGTTGTCATGCCCTCTTCCAGGGGATCTTCCTGACCCACGGACTGAGCCCTTATCTCTTCTACATTGACAAGTGGTTCTTTACCAACAGCGCCACCTGGGAAGCCTATGGAAACCAATATTGCCAGTCTTTTCTGTTCCAGCTTAGAAACTGGAGGCTTGTTTTCGCTTGTGAAGCTGCTCTAAGCTGAGCCTGGCTGGGCTGGCTGGTTTGGGTGGTGCCAGCATCATGCCTTCTGAACTGCTGTTTTAGGGAGATTTGTGATGGTAATTTAACGTGTCAGGCTCTTAGCTTTCTCTTTTTTCCAGCCGGATGAAAGGAAGACCTTGTGTTCTTTATTAGAGCAAGAGGGTAGGACTGGATGAACTTCAAGACCCAGACCAGATCCATAGTGACCGCGATGGTTTCTCCTGAAGCAGCCCTGAAACCGAAGTCTCCTGGTGGCCAGGTTGGTGCTCCTTCCTGCCTTGCTGCCCCCCAGGCTGGTTTACCGTGTTCTTATGATAGCACTCTGTCCTCGTCTCCATAACTTTGCTTCTCCTACAAGTGGGAAACCACACCATCCTTCCCTGGCTGCCTAGCAAAATCACATCTAAACATTAAAGCCAAGCTGCACCCCAGCACTCTTTAACGTTAGTAGTGGGAGGGACCTGGGATTTGACAACAGTTATTTCAGGGCTTAAACCTTGGGTCTGACTCCTTTTCGACATCCCTCCCTGTTCATGAAGGTGGCCAGTAGGGGTGTGTGGGGAGGGTACCATGCTGTCAATCAGAGAGGCTGCTCCTGGGCTTGGCCTCAGCCCAGCCCATCCTCCAAGGCTCTGAGAGAGCATCTTTCTACCACTCTTTCTTCTTGCTCAAATGGCTTGGGTCCAAAGACTGGTGTCTTCACCAACTCTACTGTACCTACTTCATGGGGAACTTTTGTCAGAAGAGTTTCAGACATAAACCAAGAGGAAAGCATGAGAAATGTGGATATTTTACTTTTGGAATGATTTCTCCCCTTTCAGCATCCCCTCGCCTAAAGTTCTCCCAACCTCTCCAGCACCTGGATAACTGGTCCAGCACCTGGACACTGGTGTTAGACATGGTGTTACATGGTGGCTCCATCTCTGGCTGTCTATATAAATCTGGACATGTTTCATTTTCCAGAACCTCACAGTCCTCTGAAAAATGGGTAAAATATTGCCTTTCCCCACAATGTCATGGCCTGGCTATCATTTCATTTCTACATGTTTATCATGGTTTATATGTTTGAGAGTTTAAGTTCCGAAGGGGGAGGAGCTATGTTATCTGCTGAATCTTCAGCACCTGAAACCCATAGTAGGCACCCAGTAGACATTTGTCAGATACAGTGAGTGGATGATGCGTGATGTGATGGAGGACACAGAGGGCAGTACTCCATCTCTCTCTCTTTTAATATTATCTGCTACTGCTGCTAAGTCGCTTCAGTCGTGTCTGACTCTGTGCGACCCCATAGACGGCAGCCCACCAGGCTCCCCTGTTCCTGGGATTCTCCAGGCAAGAATGCTGGAGTGGGTTGCCAATCTCCGTCTCCAATGCATGGAAGTGAAAGTGAAGCCGCTCAGTTGTGTCCGACTCTTAGTGACCCCATGGACTGCAGCCTACCAGGCTTCTCTGTCCATGGGATTTTCCAGGCAAGAGTACTAGAGTGGGTGCCATTCTTCTATTATCTACCCACCTACCTACCTACCAATTGGCCAAAAAGTTCACTGGGGTTTTTCCATAACATCTTACAAAAAAACCCAAATGAACTTTTTGGCCAACCCAATATCTATCTATCTATCTGTCTGTCTATCCATTTGTCTTTATATATCTATATACTTCTCATTTGGCAGTGGGATGAGTGCTTGGGAATATGGAAAAGGGTTTCAGCTTTTAAACCCAGAGAGATGGTGTGTGAGTCAGGGTTCTCTAGACACAGAACTGGTACGATGTTTGTATGTGTGTGTCTCTGTATCTGAATTTACCTATATATCTGCCTATTTATGGGCTTCCCAGGTAGCTCAACTGGTAAAGAATCCGCCTGCAATGCAGGAGACCCCGGTTCGATTTGTGGGTCAGGAAGATCCCCTGGAGAAGGGATAGGCTACGCATTCCAGTATTCTTAGTCTTCCTTGGTGGCTCAGACGGTAAAGAATCTGCCTGCAATGTGGGAGACCTGGGTTTGATTCCTGGGTTGGGACAATCCCCTGGAGGAGGGCATGGCAACCCACTCCAACCTATGGAGAATCCCATGGACAGAGGAGCCTAGCGGGCTATAGACCATGCGGTGGCAAAGAGCGGGACATGACTGAAGTGACTAAGTGCAGTATAGCCACCTATCTATTGAGATTAATTTAGAGAATTGACTCACACAGTTGTGGAAGCTGGCAAGGTCAATATCTATAGAGTAGGCTGACAGGCTGGAGGCCCATCAAAGAGCTGCAATTTGAGTTCACAGGTGGTCTGCGACCAAGTACCCTCTTGCTTGGGGAAGGTCAGTCTTTTTCCCTTAAGGCTCTAGCCGATGGGTGAGACCCACCCACATTATGGATGGCAGTCTGCTTTACTCAAAGTCTACTGATTTAAATGTTAATCTTATCTTTAAAAAAAAAACAAACACCTTTTCACATCTTGGATAATGTTGAGTCAGATATCTGAGTACTGTGGCCATTTCGTTCTGCAAATATATGTGTGTGTGTGTGTGTATAACCATTATGTGCATGGTTGCTCAGGCATGTCCGACTGTTTGCAACCCCATGGACTACTGTAGGCCATCAGGCTCCTCTGTCCATGGGGATTCTCCAGGCAAGAATACTGGAGTGGGTTGCCATGCTCTCCTCCAGGGGATCTTCTCAACTCGGGGATTGAACCCAGATCTCCCTCATTGCAGGCGGATTCTTTACTGCCTGAGCTACTAGGGAAGCCCAAGAATACTGGAGTGGGTAGCCTATCCCTTCTTCGGGGGTCTTCCCAACCAAGGAATCGAACCGGGGTCTCCTGCATTGCATGTGGATTCTTTACTAGCTGAGCTACCAGGGAAGCCTAACTACCCATTTTAGACAGGTTAAAACAGAATGGTGATCTAGAAGTTTGTCTGTACTTGGGACAGTGGAGTTAGTGGGGGTAGGTTTTCCTGCCCCAGCTTTTAGCCCGAACACAAAAGGTGGTCTCGGCTCATTAAGACTGGCCCTGACCTGGCCAGGAAGGACCAGAAAATGCTCAGAACTGATCAGCTCACATGGTTCCGTGCTTCCCAATCACATCTCAATGGTCTTTTGTGTGTGCAGCAGAGACACCAGCCTTGCCTTTGCTCTCTGGGTGACTCAGCTGCTCCCTGCCATTCTCCATGGAGACTGCGAGAGGAAGCCTCAAAGTCTGGGTCACGCTGGGCCTGCATTAGTAGCCGCTCTGGGTTCTCTGTCATGCAGTCTGCACCTGGCTGATGTGGCCTCCCTATCATCACACTCGCTCACCCGCAAGCAGCTCTGGCTCTGCTCGCTGTTCACAGTCTTGGTCCTGAACCACTCACTGCAGCTCGCTTGTCTATGCCCTTGTGTCTGACTGCTGGCCGTCCTGGCAGCCAGCATGGTCACTGACTCTCAGTTCATTTTGTTTCGGCTTGGGCACATGCTGTTGTCCTCTGGGTCTTGGCTTCTCTTGTTGATACTTGCTCAGTGACAGTGGTGCCTGCTCTCTGTCCCAGAAACACGTGCAGAATGCCTCCCTGACCCAGTCCCTGGGGCCTTACGAGGATGCTGACAGGGGTGACTCACTCTCTGCTGGGCTCATGTGCACCGCTGAACCTGGGCGGTTCCCACGGTGGGGGAGTGGAGGGGTGTGGGACCATGGGAGCAAGGTGGAGAGAGGCAGTTGATGTAGGGTACCTTTTGTGAGACTCCAGGTCCGAGCCCTTCCTGGGGTTGGTTTGACCTTCTGCACATCACCGTCATTGCCCTAGTCCCTTCACGTTGCTGTGACGTGGACTGCGACACCACAGGCTGAGTGGTTTGTAAACAACAAAAACTTATTTCTCACAGACCTGGAGGCCAGAGGGCCCAAGATCCAGGGGCCAATGTGGTTGGGTGAGGACCCTCTTCTGGGCTTAAGGCTTGAATCCTCCTGGGGCAGAAGAGACAAGAGAACTCTTCAGGGTCCTTTTTAGAGAAACACTAATGCCGTTCATCAGGGCTGTGCTCTCTTGCCCTGAGCACCTCCCAAATGCCCCAGCTCCTAATACCATCATACTGGGGGTTAGAATTTTAACATACAAATTTTGAGTGGATGCAAATATTCAGAACACAGTAGTCACGGTCCCACCTCCGAACCCATCAGAGACAGAAGACTTTTGCTAGTATTGTTGGGACCGGCTGAGTTCACTTATCACCTGGGTTCACTCTGGTAGATGGCAGAGTCTGAGAGGGATGGAATCTTGATGACATCAGTTTAGCCCTCAATCCAGATGAATATAAAGTAGGATCTGCCTCCAGACTTAAAGAAATTTTTCATAAGCAATCAAATTCCCTTGCTTTTATTTAAGCCAATCTCAACTGGGTTTTCTGTCACCTGCCACCAAGAAAATCCTAATGGAGACAGCGCTGTGACCTTTGGGTCAAAGTTACCTCATCAATATTCTCAAAGGCTACATGATTAAAAAAAAAAAAACTTTATTGGAGGATAATTGCTTTACAATATTGTTCTGGTTTCTGCCGTGCAGCAACATGAATCAGCCACAGGAATACATGTGTCTCCTCCCTCTTGAACTTCCCTCCCATCCCCCGCCTCTAGGTGGTCACGGAGCACTGGGCTGAGCTCTCTGTGTCACACAGCAAATTCCCACTGGCTCTCTATTTTGCATATGGTAATATGTATGTTTCCTGCTGCTCTCAGTTCGCCCCACCCTCTCCTTCCCAACACCGTATCCACAAGTATGTTCTCTCTGTCTGCGTCTTCAAAGGCTGCCTGACTTTGAAGGGCATTTAGTTAGTTGTTTTGCTTCTTTAATTGGGTGTCACTTGGTCCTTGTGTTGACCTCTCTGGTGGCTCAGACGGTAAAGCATCTGCCTGCAATGTGGGAGACATGGGTTCGATCCCTGGGTCAGGAAGATCCCCTGGAGAAGGAAATGGCAACCCACTCCAGTACTCTTGCCTGGAAAATTCCATGGACTGAGAAGCCTGGTAGGCTACAGTCCATGGGGTCGCAAAGAGTCGGATCGGACATGACTGAGCGACTTCGCTTTCTTTCGCTTTTCTTTGGTCCTTGTGTTAGGATCAGCTGTCTAATCCAAACTGTGTTGCTAACGTTGCTTTTGGTTTTCAATAGCCTTAATCAGTTCTTTGAACTTGTCTGAAAGTTGGAAGCCCATAACCCACTTGTTGTTTGTTGTTTTATGGGAGCCAAGAGGTGGAATGTATAAGAACAGTTGGTGCAGCTCCTTGGATGGGTGGAGAGGAACTTTCATTCGTCCATTGATTCCTGGAATTCTTCTATGCCGAGGGTAGGAGGTGGAAGATTCCTGGTCATCTGGGCCTCCAGGATCCAGCTTTTTCTCCATGTGTTGCTAAAAGAGGACAGAGCAGGTGTTCTCATAACAGTTCCCTGGCTGAGCAAATGCTGCAACCCAGTCATCAGCACTGAAGGCAACCGAGTTCATGACCCACATCCTGACTGTTTCTGAACAGGAGCTGTGGCCACCCAGTGATTTATTTCATGGGTAAGGGTTCCAGGAAAAGGATTTCCAAGTTTTTGGAATGCGTGTATATTTTTGTGTGTTGAGTTTTGGGGATATTCTTCTTTGATCTAGTTGGCAAAATGAAACGATATGAGCTAAGAGCATGGGCCTTTGGGTTTCCAACTTTCTGCATTTACGTTCTGCCTCTTTTCACATTCTTATAGATGATCAGCCTTCAAAACTGTGCAACGGTGATTGGGCATGAATCCTGTAAGTGCCAATAATGTGTGAAGGTGAGTCCAGTGAAAAATGAGGAAGCCTTGTGGTCAAGAGCACGTACACTGGGGTCTGCAGACCTATGTTCCCTACACGCCGATTCCAGAGGGAGTGGAGTGTCTGGGAACCACAGTTCTCTCATCTTTCCTAGATAACCTGGGGTCTCACCAACTCTTAAAATTCCTCCATGTTTTTTTCTCACTTAGGATCTTTTTCTGTGTTGCTTCCACCAGGTACAGGGATGAATTCTGGATATTTATTTTGCCCTATTATTTGGTTTCATAGTGGGTGGGTCTCCTAGCCTTTTCTTTCTCTCAAACTAGCCTGAAACCACTGAGTAGGCTTAAAACTGTGCTTCAGTTCTCTGCAAATCCACCTCTCCTTCCCCCCCGACCCCTAGCATCTGTCGCAGCACCGGCATGTAGAGGGTGTTTAGGATGGCCTTTTGGTCCTGGGCCTTTGCTCTGTGCGGGGTGGGAGTGGCTGCTGAATGTGAAGGAAGAGTCTGAGGGCAGAAGTTGGGTGTGGGAGGGGAGTAGGCAGAAGAGGGAGGAAGTCGAGGCCAGTGAAAGAGGGAGGCTAAAGGCCTGCTCTGTGGTCCAGTCTGTGTGCAGGTGCCCCAGGGCTGCCCTGCGCCTTGAAAGAGTCGGCCTGGATTCATGGCTTGAGGTGGAAGCGAAAGTGACTGCAGCCACTTACTCGAGGTGGACTGACCTGCTGGTCTGGTGTCCTTCCCTGGGCACCCAGCCCTGCTGGGTGGTCTCTGTCCTGACGCAGGACCTGTGATTGACGTGAAGGGGGTGGAAGCCAAAGAGCTGTGGGCAGATGGTTTGCCTTGGCCCCGCGTGCTCAGAGAGCATGGAACACGTCTGGAGGGGGTCCTGCTGCTGTCTGCCTGCAGTCTTATCCTAAGGATCTCATGGATGAAGGAATCTTGAAGGTACAGCCCTCTTCTCCAAGCTGTGTGTGCTGTGCTTGGCCGTTCAGTGTGTCCAGCTCTTTGCAGCCCCATGGACTATAGCCCAGCAGCTCCTCGGTCCATGGGGATTCTCCAGGCAAGAAAACTGGAGTGATTGCCACGTCTTCCTTCAAGGGATCTTCCCAACCCAGGGATGGAACCTGGGTCTCCTGCATTGCAGGTGGATTCTTTACCATCTGAGCCACCAGGGAAGCCTGTTCTCAAAATGGCTGCATTCGGTCCCATGATGACCACTGTACCCTCCCTGGGAGCCACCCCTCACCCTCTGGCCTTGCACGTTGGCTCCATGCAAAGTTCCCTGGAGGAACAGGCCTACCCCTCCCCCTCCAACCTGAGATGGCATGGGGGTCTCTCGGATGCTGGATCCCAGACTCATCTATATACACATGTGTGTGTGTGTCTATGTGTAAGGAGGGAGAGAGACTGATCTAAGTCTGGACAGGGACAGAGGGCAGAGACAAGTGGAAATTCACAGGTGGGACTTGCTCTCTCTCTGCTTCCCTGGTCCTCAGCCCCCTGGAAGGTGACTGTCCTGGCTCGAGGAAGCTGGGCTGGGAGTGAGGTGTAGAGACTGCTGGGACCCCCTCACACTCTGCAGGTGGGCAGTGAGCTTCAGGGAGAGGAAACCGAGGAACAATGGCCCTCCCTGGCTTCCAGTGTGTGGACAGAAATGGGCATCTGGGTCCGGCTCTGAGCCCAGCCCCTGGGGCCATGCGGAGGCCAACCCTTCTACTTACTCCTCTGTGGCTTGGACACATCACCTCCCTTTTCACTGCCTCAGTTTCCCCATCTGTAAAATAGGTATCCTAACACCACCCTCAGATGAGACCACGGAGGAAGCAGCACCTTGCAAGCTTTAATGTTCCTGCTCTAGTGGTGAGGGACAGGGAAGACCCCGGAGTATGGGAACCTCACATTGCAGTGCCCTGGGTCTGCCAAAAGATGGGAGGAACAGGACAGGCTGCTCTGGGGAAGGCAGTCTGGTCCTCACAAGAGTCTTGGGTCTCTGTCCTTTTGTCCCAGGGCCCGAGACACCAGGAACTCCACGTGGCTTTGGGGTGGTAATGGTAGGTGGCTGAAGTGGACGAAAAGACGGGCAGAGGGACCGCTTCCCTCATTGCCTCTGGTCCATCCAGTCACTTGCCCCTCTTCTCAGAGCCGGTGCCTTTGCTGTCTGCAGCGGCCACGGGGGCCCTTAGACCTGCCAGCATAATGTTTTTATGGAGGTGGTGTTTGGGGACTCAGGAAGAAAAGCAGCCCTCTGGCATTGTCTTGGTCTTGGCTGCCCCTAAAAATACGATGTGATACGGCTAATGAGAAAGCACAACAGGGCCGGCTCGGCATGACCTAATATAGCCTGGCATTCGAGCCCGAACCAGGAAAGAAACGGGGCCTGTAATTGAAAACACAGCATGTCTCTCCGATAGGGCGGCAGGGTGCCTACGGTGATCTCCATGGCAGGGTGGCCGGTGCGGGTCTGAGCAGAGGCCCGGGGGGCTCTCCTGGAGCTCCCGGTGTGGTGGGGTGGGGACCCAGCTGAGACCACCCTGCAGCCTCTCGCCCCTGCATTGACTAACCGGGTCAGCCTCAGGTTGATGAGCCCAATAAGCTCTTGCGGGGAGTAGAGGGCTCAGTGCCAACTGGGGTTGTCATGGATCCCATCTCCCCAAGACTCTGGAGATTGGCATGGACCAGCCTTCCCTGATGTCAGGGCTGTGGTCACCTGGATAGACTGGATTGGCCGTACATTGAGTCTCTAAGAGAATCTACCCACCCTCCCGTCTCAAACAATGGACTGACGCCAACCCGTGGAAACCCGGTGGAGGCAACTCGGAAGTCTTGTTCCTCCCCTGCTTCCCTCCCGCATGGATGGGGTCCCGTGAGCCAGCCGTGGGGCCAAAGGGCTCAGAGGCCGCTCTGTGCTGACGTGTGACTTGGGTCTGGGGAGGGGAAGAGCCGCAACCAAGAGGGAGAACCAAGGCTGTGAGCGACCATCTCATCCCTGTGCTTCTGAGACTTTCCTGGCCTTGGCATGCAAGCCCTGAATCCCAGGGAATCCCTCGGTCCTGGGAAAGCCAGAATGGTTGGTTTCCCTACTGCATACCCCTGCTCCCCTAACCAGTTTGTGTGGGACCCCAGCGTGTTCTCTGTACTGGAGTCCCAGGAACCCACCCCAGGTCACAGGGCGGTCAGCTGACAGAGCGGGGACTGGAGTCCAGGCCTTCTGACCAAAAGTTCAAGGCTCTTTGCCCCCCTGCCTGTATTTCTCATGTCATCCATGAGCTCTCTCTAGTGTTCTTGGCCAAGGCCTTTCCCCAGGATGGAAGTGGTTGTGATGGAGCAGAAAGAGGGGGCAGAGGAGAGACTTCCCAGGATTTAAGTTCAGGTTGCCTACTGAACTTTCAAACTTCATCTGTTTTTGCAGGAGGGCTGGTGGTGATCAGTCAAACACATTATTTGCATCCATACTCCCTTCCCCACCATAATAGGCCCCTGGCCTCTAAACAGTCTCTAGGGAAATGGTGGGGGCCCCCAACAGGGTTAGAGGGGGACACTGAGAATCCAGGGGAGTTAAAGGCTCTGGACTGTGAGACTTCAAGAGGAGAAGACTCAATCTCTGCCCCTAAGAATCTGACGACCTGGTTAGAAAAATGCAGTGGGCGGCCTGTGGCTGCCTGGCTGTGGTGACACCCAGCCACACACACGCACACACACACACACACTCACACACACACACACTCTCTCACACTCACGCACACACATAAATACTCATTCCGGGGAACGATAGATAAAGGACGCGGCTTACAGAGATTGTATTACTCTCACTTCCCTTAAAGAATTTATGAGTTCAAATATTTATTGAATATTTGTTCTTAAACATGTTGTTCCCTCTGTCTGGAACACACTCTTTTCCTCCCTGTTCCTTTATCTCGGCCCCATCCCTGAGCCCAAATTCCATCCATTCTTCTGGCCTCAGCTTAATATATCATATTTATTGAACACTTAGGAGGAAGCGCTTTGCACTGAATAACTCATTTAGTCCCAGTGAAAACCATGCAAAACTATTATACCCAATTCACAGGCCAGGAAACGGAGTGGTTCACTGACTCCCAAGGACATGTGGATTTCAGCTGTTAGGCTGGGGTGCAGATTGGCTTGTGTTTTCCCTGGAATGAAGGTTTTCCAATCCCCACCCTCCTGTTCCCCAAACCTCTGGTTTTCCCTGGTAGGACACTTGTCACAGAGCTGTGAAATGCCTCATCTCACGTTTCTTCTGTGAGACAGTTCCTGGAGGCCCGCGACCCTCCTGGCTTCATCACTAGTTCTAGGCATTTAAAACAAGCTTAGTAAAGCCCTGTTGAATGGATGGATGGATGGATGGATGGATGGATGGATGGATGGATGGAAGAATGGATGGGTGGATGAATGGACGGATGGAGGGATGGATGAAAGGACAGATGGAGGGATGAATGAAAGGACAGATGGAGGGATGATTTACTTCAACAGCTGAAGGAGTGCTCAGGCTGAGGTCCTCCGTGAAGGCCCTTATTCTGTTGCTGTGGGGTACCACACACTGGCCACATTGAGCTCTTGATGTCACAGGTAAACACAGCTCTCCTTTCTGGGGTGACGCTATAACTGTGAGATCAGAGAACAAATTGATTTTTAAACACTTAGTGAAACTTGGACTATTTTTTTTTTTTTTTTGAAGAGTGAGTTCTTTTGTAAATTCTTAGGATAAAACAGATTTGGAGGGAATTTCATGCTTGTGGAGGCCTTGACAGGCAATTCTCAGCTTTCCCTCCCCTCCCCACTCCAACTTTCCATTACAATTTCTTCTCTGCTCTGGGGGGTGCTTTGGTGGAAAATGTTGGAGAAGTGCCGCTCAGAGGAGTGGCTGGAACTCAGGGCTTGGGGTGATGAGATTCCGTGTAGGGGAGAAGGGAGGGAATTCCAGGGGGAGCACCCATGAGAAAGATGGGGAGATGGGAGCGGTTGTAGCTCTTGCTGGTCCCTGGAGCTGGGTGAGCAGCCTGTCACCGGCTCTGTGACTGTCACGGGGAATGGCCTTGGCTTTGAGCTCGCCAATTGCTGTTGAAATAAATGCTTTGTAGCCACATCTTGAAGTACCACGACAGCCTCTTGGAAAACCTCACACTATTTTTAGTCCCTTTAGCTCAAGAAAATTCCATCTCTTTTCCTCCCCACAAGCCAATTCATTGTTCTTGCCTGGGTCGTAAAACCCCGTTCTCCTTTTTAGCTCAGTGAGGCCAATCAGCCGTGGGGTGGAGTCCTCTGTCCATTTCTTTTTTCCTATCTTGTGTCACTCGTTCACATGGGAAAGATCCAGCCATCTCCCACATTGGGGCCCCGTGTAACCTTCTTTCTCAAGGAGACACGTGATTGTTCTGAATCACTTGGGGGCAGCCGCGAATGAAAGAACATCAGGACTTAGAGTTCGAAGTGCCTGAAGTTGGTACCACTGGGGCTCGAGACAGAGCTTGTCTATTTCAGAAAACATTTCTAAGGAGGAGAGGAGGAACCAGTGCCTTCTAGACCGAGAGGAGCAAAGAGGGTGATTTTTTCCACTGGAGGAGTTCGCTAATTCATCAGGAACCAGGAGCTGCCCAGTAGTCAGTCCTCTGCAGTTTACAAAATGCTTTTCTTGAGTTGTCTGTTCACACGTGTGCTTCTGCAACAAGGAACTATACACAAAGCTGTGGGCAAACAGATGATGGAGGGGCTGAGTCAGTCTGGAGGGATCAGGGAAGACTTCACAGAGGAGGTGACATATTACGTGTCTTAAAGCCTAAGAAGAAAGGAAGACATGATCCAGGCAGAGAGAACAGCATGTACAGACGCAAGGAGGTATGAAAGGTCGTGTGCTGAGGAGACTAGGGGGGAAGTTGGGTCCAGAATTTGAACGGTCATGTGTGTTGCTGGAGGGAGTGGGGAGCTGTTGGCGTATATTTTGCAGGAAGCTCACTCTGGAATCTGAATAGAGATTGAACCATTCTGGAGTGTATAGGGGGCTGTGCTGGGCACAGCCTATTGGACCCCTGTGTGAGACAACTGACCTTTTATTTTAAAGGTTCAATGGCTACTGCCTGGACAGGTGGGAGTGGGGAATTTGAGTTAATCCCTCAAATAGGGGCTAGCACAAGGGCTATCATTCCTCTCTTCACGTCATGGTCTGTGTCCATCACAGCATCATCCTGCTACAACTGAAGAACCAGAAAGGGGTGGAAAGGTGGGCCCAGGACCCCACCAAGTTAGGAAGCAATGGAGCCAGGACTGGTGTCTGCAACCAGACAGATGAGGCGAGCTTGAGGTTCAGACAAGCATGGGTGTGTCTCCAAGTTTTTCCATTTGTTGCTTGAATGTCTGCACTGTCACTAATCTTCTCTGAGCCTCAGTTTCCTCATCTGTAAGATGGGAATCATACTATCCCTTCACAGGTTGGGTGGAATGGGATAATGAATGCTGTGTGTGAGTTCAGCGCCAGGTATGTATTGAGTGTACAGTGAATGGTAACTATCAGTAATATTAATAATACTATTATTTCTCATAGCTAATATACCATCTCTCTATATATTTCACAATCTTCCACCCTCCTCTTTACCTTAGTATCCCCATCTTTTCTGTCTTTCAACATGCTGTCAAGGAGGCTGGTGGGGAACTACTAATTCTTTAAATAGTCATGACATGGACAGACATAGCCCTGCTGTAGATGTCTCTGGTTTGTTCTAGATGAGTCAAGAGACATCATTTGTCCTTTCAGCAGTGAAGGGCAATGAATAAAAGTGGCTGCAATGGGCCAGGGTCTGACCTGGTGTCATCAAGATAATTACTGTCATTTGTGGATCTATGGTGCCAAGGAAATTCTCCTGGGATCTTACCAGTATTGATATGTGACCAGCCAGGAAGCTGCCTGGAGCCCCATCTGTAGGAAATACAAGAATCCCACTGGGAATTTAATGTGATGGAGAATATTTAATGGAGTTGCTTTCAGGGCAAGTCCTATGATTTTTGGGAGATTTGGGGTAGGTTGTTTGGGACGGCGGATGGCCTCTCGGCGTGTGCCGAGAACACAGGTGGTCCCTAGATAGGGTGGAGACACCTCTCTGATGAGCTTTCAGTTTGCTGGGTAGGTTTGGGGCCAGAACTGAATGGTTCAGGGCATTGGAGGAAAGGCTGAGGATCACCATCCCAGGTCGTCTCTAATTGCCTCTGAATTCAGGAAGAACTAGTTTTTAAGGGGTACCTAATGATTTGCCAACCTGGGGTCAGCTCTGTTTGGTACCTGCCAGGGCAGCACAGGCTTTGGGCTTCAAGGTACAGCTGCTGTGGGCATCATAGAGTGCTCTCCATGGAAACCTGGGGACCCCCTCTCCACGGGGTACAGTGGCCTCTCTGTGATGGGTCTGGGCCGGAACAGGAAGGCTGGAAAGAGAGAAAAGTGGGAGGCATTGGGCATGTGACTCTCCCTCCTGCTTTTGCGCCGTTCATGAGCGTGGCCAGTCCCAGCCTGTATCAGGCAGATGGTACAGGAATTTCCCAACTGGATGCCGAGCTGCAGGGTCTGACCCAGTCACAGTGAGAGGAAGAGGGACCCAGCAGGCATTCAGGGGACCCAGGAAGGGGATTGTTGGGCAGTGATCATGTGCAATGAAGCCCACTGACCCAGAGGCCAAGGCTGGAGGGAGACTGACCCAGCTTCCCCCAGTCCCAGTCCTACATGACCTGCTCATCACTTTATGGGCCTGCGGGGTGACCACGGATGGGAGGGTTGACCCAGCACGGCTCCTAGTCAGCTTCTCTGTGAAGTCTTCCCTGATTCCTCCAGACAGGCTCAGCTTCTCCATCATCTGTTCCCCACAGCCTGGTGGTCAGTTCCCTGTTACAGACAGCTCAGGATACAGCAGCTGTTCCCTTATGAGCCGTGAGGCTCCACAGAGCGGGGCGGTTATGTGACTCAGCAGTGTGGCCGGGTCCCTGGCTCACGGAGAGGTCTGGGTGAAGGTTTATGGGGGTGAATTCTGACATGATGATAAAGGAACTCCAGGCTGTGTTGTAAAGTGACTTGAGTTTCTAGTCCCATTGGTTCCAACCTGCCAATGACAGGGCTTAAATCGCCTTTGTTGTAATGAGAGAAAGGGGAACAGCAGTGATTAAATGTGCTTGATAAGATGCTCTCTAGTTCGGGTTTGGAAGAAAAGAGGGATGGCTGAGATAAAACGGGGCTGGTTTCCTACCTTCACATCACAGCTGAGCTAGCCTGCTGGGCAGGGCTGTGTCTCTAGGCCTCCCTCGGTGAGCCCGGGGCTGGCAAGATGGCATGGGTGAGGGGGGCACGGGGTGTGGCCGTGTGATTGAGGCTGAGGGGCCATTGCCACTGGGGGACGGGGAAGATGGCATCCTAGGGGAGGGGGAGCCCAAACCCAGCTGCGGCTCGAGGGAAGAAGGGGAGGCTTGTCAGGTGGGGCTGCAGTTCCAGGGGAGGAACAGCATGTGTGGGGGCCGGGGCCATGTGTGCGAAAGGCCAGGACACCTGGAGCTCTGCACAGGGTTGGGAGTGCTCCACTGCGTCCCTCCTCAGCCAGAGGCCAGCTCTGAGAGGCTGAGCCCCAGCCTGTGCTCAGTGCATCGAGGGAGCAACATGGGAAGTGTGCCGACGCACTCTTTCTCCTTTCTTGGGGAGCTTTTACACTTAACATGTGTCTGCGCAGCATGTGGTGTCTTTTGGAGCTGAGTGGGCTCTGGGCCTGTTTCATTCTCACACCCAGCTTTTCCTACTTACTGGAAGGACAGGGAGAGAAAGCAACTCCCCCAAAGCTACAATCACATCCCATCTTGGAGCGTGGCAGGCGGGCTTGGAGGACTGCAGCTAACAAGGGAGGGGGTCCCCAGGCCCCTTGGAGCTGAGCAGGAGAAGAGAAACAGCTCAGGCACCACGAGTGCTTCTGGAGCCCTCCTTCACCTGCCTGCACACGACTGGGCTGGCTGATACCTCACAGGGCCTGGTCTGGCCCTCATGGCTTCTCCACCAAAGACCCGCAGTGAGGATTTCACTTATGTCACGGTCACCATCATCCTCCACTGATTTCAGCGGAAGCCCTGCTGGACACCCAGCACCATGCCCTGGCTTTTACCCTCAAGGCCTCTCCTCCAAGTTCTCAGGGCTCAGGAAAGAAACGAGACCAACAGAGAGGGTCAACCAGTGCACAGTTTGAATACCACCACCGCAGGGTCTGGGAAGCAGATACACTCTTCAGAAAGTCATACAAAACGAGTTTCCTCATAACAGTGTTGCTGTTCAGTCGCTTAGTTGCATCTGACTCTTTGTGACTATGGCCCACCAGGCTCCTCTATCCATGGGGTTTCCCAGGCAAGCACTGGAATAGGTTGCCATTTTCTTCTCCAGAGGATTTTCCTAGTGATTGAACCCACATCTCCTGCATTGGCAGGCAGATTCTTTACAGCTGAGCCACTGGGGAAGCCTATAAACAGTGTTGGGCCTGACTCAAATGTTTACATGCCCTGTTTCCCCAATTTATGCCTCAAAGTGGTGCTGTCCAGTAGAAATAGTGTGAGCTACAAACATGATTGAACATATTCTAGTAGCCACATTAAAAAGGTAAGTAAAACAATTGAAATTAATTTTAATAATGTTTCATTTAGTCCATGTACCAAAAATATTATCATTTTAACATAAAATCAATACAAAATTGTTAATGAGCTATTTTACATTTTTTAATGCTTTGCACCACAGTGCATTTTGCGCTCATAGTGTATCCTGATTCAAACTGGCATATTCTAGTGCTCAATAGCTGTGCATCCAAGAGTAGTTATTGGATTGAATGGCAGTCTCTCTCTCAAAGGCTTCAGCAAGTCTTTTTTTTAGCCTCTGCATCTCAGTTTCCTCATCTGACAAATGGGGATGGTAGTGGTACCTGGAGTTAATACATACAAAGGGCTTAGAACAGCCCTGGGTTCAGAAAGCTTTCAGTGCTTGTTCATTCATTGGATTATCATTGGTCTATTTGAGGTGTGCTGAGCCTGAAAGAGCCCCAGACTCTAGACAGGAAGGAAGGAAGTGACATGGTAGACACCAGGCTGCTCTGGTGGCACAAACAGCAAAGAATCCACTTGCAATGCAGGAGATGGGGGTTTCATCCCTGGGTTGGGAAGATCCCATGGAGAACGGAATGGCTACCCACTCCAGTATTCTTGCCTGGGAAATCCCATGGACAGAGGAACCTGGTGGGCTACAGTCCATGGGGTCGCAAAGAGTTGGACACAATTTGTCAACTGAACAACAACAATTCATATCTAAGTATTTTTAAGTAATAGATGGTTGGATGAGATGGTTATGAGATAGTTGGATGGCATCACCAACTCAATGGACATGAGTCTGAGCAAACTTCGGGAGAGAGTGAAGGACAGGGAAGCCTGGGGTGCTGCAGTTCATGGGGTTGCAGAGTCAGACACAACTTAACAAAAACAAAACAGGTAATGCAATGGGATCGTATTTCAACCCTGACTTCCCACATGGGGAAACTAAGCCTCAGCAGGTGGAAGCAACTTGCCCAAGGTCACACAGCCACTAATTAGGATGCCAGGATTGGAACTCAGGGCTCCACCAGCCCAGAGTCTAGGCCTCTGCCCTATCCAACTTTTCCGGAAAAAGACAAAGTCCTCAGGATCCTCCCTGTGGAACGGCCTCAACATTGTCCAGTGAGGGTGCTGGCTTGTCCCAGGGCCTAAAGGAACTGGCGGGAAGGCGCCAGGAGCCAGACCCTGGAGTCAGCTCTGCCACTTCCAGCTGTGTGATCTTGGGCTGATGACTGCACTTCCTGAGCCTCAGGTTTCCCTTCTGTGCAGTGTGAGTGATAATTCCAATATTGCACAGTGTGTAAGGAGAGCTTAATTCAGGGCCCAGCACTTAACTAGACGTGTAACAACTTTTGCCATCATTGTAAGGAATGGAACACCCACCCAGCTTGAAAGGTTTAATCGTGAAAGGTGATGTTTGGCTCATGTAACCAGAAAGTCTGGAGGTGGGCTGGTTGCAGGACAGGTTGATCCAGGGCCTCGATGATGTCGCCAGGGACCCAGGTTCTTTCAACGTATGTCTGATGCACAGTGACTGCTGGCTGCCTGAGGGGCTCATAGCCCCAAGTGAGAGTCTCAGGGATTCCTCTGATTGGATGGGCTTTGGTCACATGGGACTGATGACTTTGGCCAGGGGATGGAATGTACTGAATAGCTTAGCCCAACTCAGACCTGCTCTTGGGGCTATAGGTTTCAATTCTTCCAAAACACACGGTATTTATATATATAGGGTGACTATCCCAGTGTCAGTCTGGGTCTGGTTGGAAAAGAGGGCTGGGAGATGAGTGGGCAACCAGTAAACACTCTTAATGGTTTTTCTTTTCCTTTCCCTCCCCCTCAGCAAGTATAAGGAGAGCTCCCTCCGTGACATCCCTGCTACCCTTTGGTGGACCCAGGCACCAAGGTTTCTTCTCTGCCCCACAGACGGCCAGGGCTCACTCCTATCCTCTGTTGTTTTCATTTTTGGACACCTCCTGCCTTCTGTGAGTTTTCTCCAGGAAGCCTCTCTACACGTGACCTCACAGGTGGGCATCCAGGAACACTCTGTCAGCTGTGCTTTCTAATTGCCTTGTGGTGAACTGTGGTTGTGAACTAAGGGCTTTCCTTCTCCCCATTTCACAGAAGAGGGAACTGAATCGCAGAGAGGTTGGCAGTGAGCTCTGTTAGTCAAGGCTCATTTGGTTCGTATCCCCGTGACCCAGGCCCTGTCTTAAGGGGCACTCGTGAGAGCGGCCTGCTGCTGGTGGGGGCGACGGGGCTCCCTAGAGCTGCTGAAGTGGGCAGGCTCCAGCCACGCTGTTGATCCTTCCAGTGGAGGCCCACCTGTCAGTCCAATACTCCAAAGCCCTCTTCTCCCAAGGAGGCAGGTGGAAAGAGAGTGGGAGGAAAGCAGACAGGATTGAGCTGATGAGTAAGTCTGGGAAATGACCTCTGTCATTTGCTCTTGCCTGAATCTTCATTCTTCTTGGTCCTGCTAAGAGTTAGGGAAATGGCAGCTCCCCTCCCCCACCCACAGTAGGACGGGAGGGTCCCAGGCTGCCTGGGGCTGGGGAGGTGATTTGTCTAATTCTGGAGTTCCATATTAGGAGGCCCAGGTGCTTGAAGTTCTCAGCCAATATTCCCCCAAATCGCTTTCTCCGCCATCCAGAAGCCCCCCAGGACAGTGGGACTATTTTGGAGCATAGTCTGCATCTAGGTAGGAGAAGATGATGGATTTAGTGTAGAGTTGCAGGTAAAATATAAGATGCCCAGTTAAATTTAAATTTCAGATAAAAAATGAATAATTTTTTAGGATAACTATGTGCCCACTATAGTAGAGGACATACTTATACTAGAAAAATGATTCATTGTTTACCTGAAGTTTAAATTTAACTGGGTGTCATGTATTTTTACTTGCTAACCTTCGTTTTATTTGGCAACCATAGTTTGGGTAGGCTCTGGATGTTCCTCAAGCAGGGTGTGGGGATAGGAGAGGACGAGGGGTCCTTAAATCTCTTAGGAGGTCCACAGCTGCCAGTAACAAAACTGTGAGCAGATGGACTTGGGCATAGGTAAAGTTGCTCAGTCGTGTCCGACTCTTTGTGACCCTGTGGACTGTAACCTACTAGGCTTTTCCGTCCATGGGATTCTCCAGGCAAGAATACTGGAGTGGATTGCCATTTCCTTCTCCAGGGGATCTTCCTGACCCAGGGATCGAACCCAGGTCTCCTGCATTGGAGGCAGACGCTTTAACCTCTGAGCCACCAGACTTGGGCATAAGGACATTTATTACTGCCCATAATGAGGAGTCCAGAGGCAGGGAGGAGTCCCTGTGGCCCCTGAACTCCAGCTCCACTTGCTCTGAGTTTCTGTCAGCTCTGCCTCCAGAATGGTACTCCTCAGGATCACTGGACGAATACTGTATCTCCAGGTGCTACATCCATGTGGTTGCCAGCTGGTGGCTATCACTTACAGGCAAGGAAACCTTGCCCAGTGGCCCTCCAGCAGGCTTGCATCTCATTGGCTAGAATCACCTATCTAAGCCCAAAGGACCACCATGGTTGGCTGAAAGCAATCAGACCTGGCTCTTAGGGCGTGGCCTCTTCAGAAGCCTCTCGCAGAGATGGGTACCCGCGCTAGTACCTGGGGCTCTCCAGGGTCTGAAGTCGCCGCCAGCTCCATGGAAGTGGGACGGCATGTGAGAGCTTCCAGGGCTCTCTCCTCCGGCTCTTGACCTCTGCAGGTGGGTGTCCTTCTCTCCACGTCAGTGTTCCCCTGAGCACCCCAGGATCCCAGGGGCAAGCCTCAGTGTCCCTGTGTTTCAGGGGCTCATGCCTGCTTTTCCTGTGACCCCCACCTCACCAGGAATGACCCATGTTCTCCCGCAGTCTCTGACCTCTCCCCTGGGAACGCCTCCCTGGCCTGTGAGCACCTCTCTGACAGATGGGGTGCTAGTCCTGGATCCCCCTGAATCATCCCTGAAAATCTGTGAGGGGTCCCATGGCCCTGTCCACCATGGCCTCAGATGGGCACTGGAGCAGCCAACCCGCTGCCTCCCTCCCTCCCCAGACTGAGTGCCCATTCTCCCCTTACAGCGGAGAGAGCCTGGCACACAACAGATGCCTGACTGTTAACTGAGATGTCTAAGCTGGCCCAGCTCCCTGAGCCCCAGCCGGCTGGGGGTTAGTGTTCCAGACCACAGGGGCCTGTGGGCCTGTCTCTGTGGGTTGATCAAGGAGTCAGTGGAGCCCGCTGGGGCCTGATGTGACAGGCATGTCCAACTCCCTTCTGGATTCACTGTGACAAGTCCCTGCTGAGGAGGCCCTTTAACAGAAGACAGGGAGGGCATCAGACAGAGAGATGCCAGAACATTCAGGCAAAAGCTGGTTGGGCCTGATAGAGATGGGAGCAAGTCCTCCTGGGAGGTCTCCACCCACTGGCCCAGCAGCCCTTCCTGCAGCCCCCAACCCCTGGACTGAAGGAGCTGTGACTCTGAAGCAGCTTCAGCTGCATGAAAAGTGCAGAGGGCTTGTCTTCCCTGGGAAGTGGGGGATGGGGATGCCACCATCTTCCTGGCCTTGCTTCCTGCTGACCTAGGAGAGGGGGTACTAGGAGACAGTTGCCTCTACCCCTGGAATCCACTGTAGGACAGACCTGGGAGCTGCTGGGTATTCCTGACAGAATCTAACTTGATTCAGTTTGATGGACATTTAGTCAGAGCCTGCACTGTTCCAGGCTTCGGGGCCAGGGTATCTCCAGGGAGGTGTAACTCCCACGTTTATTCAGTACAGAATGTCAAGGATCAGGCTAAGTGTTTTATGTGCTTTAATGTCTTTTTAGCCTCATAGCATCCCTGTGAGGCAGGTATTATCCTTATTCCCGTTTTGCTTAGTCGCTTTGCTCAGTCGTGTTGGACTTTCTGGAGCCCCATGGACTCCCCTGCCCATGGAATTTTCCAGGCAAGAATAATGGAGCAGGTTGCCATTTCCTACTCCAGGAGACCTTCTCCACCCTGGGGTCAAACCCGTGTCTCTCACATCGCCTGCATTGGCAGATGGACTCTTTACCCCTAATACCACCTGGGAAGCCCCATTCCTATTTTACAGATGAAAAAAATGAGGTTCCGAGAGGTTTAGTTAACCTCACAAGTACCCAGGTAGTGAGAAGTAGGGTCAGGACTTGAGGTTAGGCCCATCTACTTGACCCCTAAATCTGTCCTTGGCCTTGAGGGGTTCACTATCCCCATAGGAAGAACTTAGGAGTGCCCATCTCCAAGGGGAAGGAGGACATGGAGTGTTCCTTCCTGTGTTGGGGCAAAGAGTCTCCCTAGATTGTCCAACACTCAACCCAGCAGCTGGGCGCAGGTATTCCCGCCCCTTCCTGGTTCTGTCCTCTTCATCCTCTTTCTCATCTAAGCTGTCTTCTCTTGTATGTG
>SJYT01039139.1:46154-67589 GCA_006410635.1 Cephalophus harveyi
GGGTGGGGTGGGCGGGCAGGAGATAAAATGTAAGGCTGAATGGAGCCACCTGTCTTTGGGGCAGCATTGGTTTCTCTCTCAGGAGGCTGTGCTCAGCATGCAGAGAATTCTCAGCCCCTGTGCAAGAGGCAAGCAGCACTGTGACCCATGAGTCTTGGGAGCATAATCAGAAGGTACCAAATGATGGGCAAGCTATTCCACAGCTGGTGACTGCCTGTTGAGCAGACCAGACCTCTGGTGTGCCCACCATTAACCCTTTGGCTGCTAGACATTCAGCCCTCCAGGGAAGCCTGAGGTAGGGGGCTGGGGCAGAGGGTACTGAGGGAGCTGTCTCAACTGGTATACAGGGTGTTCCAACATCCAGCCAAGCAGCATGGCTGCCCGAACCTCCTGTCAGCATGGCACCCTTGGTCTGGGAGGCTCAGGAGGACAGCCTGTGGTTTCATGGGTTGGGGAGGGCTCTGTGGGCACAGCGGCTTCTCTGGCCGGCACTTGGACTGGTTTCTTTTTCCTGTTTGGCTCCCAAAGGGCCTGATAATGGAATTGAAGACATCTGAATGAATCGTCTGATGTGTCATGACTAAGCCTGCAATGTTCCAAGTGTCCCCCAGGAGAGGCCCTTGGATAGCAGACTGGAGCACCACAATTACGCGGTGGAGACCATTCCCAGAGAGAGCCACCACCGTCAGTGGCTCCGAGTTCTAGACGCTCTTGGAGGGTTTGAGGAATTGTCCCGTGGAGTTGTGGCACCAGGCTCTCAGTGTGGGACTGAGGGGTGGCGGTGCCGCTTGCCAGTCCAGCTCTGGTGGTGGATGGGTCTCTCAGGGCACGCAGCCTGCTTCACTTCCGGGCAGTTTCAATTACTCTCTAGTTCTTTTACTGATCGCTTCTTGACTTCCCAGAAGATCTGTGTCTTGCTCTTTGTTTAAGCTTCTGGAGCCTTGTAGGCTCGTTTTCATTTCATTTCCACTGACACTCAAGTGTGTTCAGGGAGCCCTTAAGCATTTCTTTTTCTGCCTCCACTCCCCTTCTGCCTCCTTACCACGTCTATTCTTCTCCAGGGAGAATATTCTCAATTTTATTGACTGTTCTTCTGGTGGCTTTATGGTTAGGTGCCTTTACCATGTGGATCAATGGATATGAGATTTATTAATATTTATATCTTACTTGACATGGACTCCTTAGAAATCTGGTGCTCATATAGATGGTAGCCAAGAGCTTTTAATGGGCTTGAGCTCTGTGCCACTATACTGCATGTTCATTTTCTCTTTAATTGTGTGTGTGTGTGTGCGCTAAGTTGCTTCAGTCCTGTCTGACTCTTTGAGACCCTATGGACTGTAGCCTGCCAGGCTCCTCTGTCCATGGTGTAATGACCTTTTAAAATTGATACTATTGGGTTGGCCAAAAAGTTTGTTTGGGTTTTTCATAGCATCTTACAGAAAAACCCAAATGAACTTTTTGGCCAACCTGATAATATTACCCCCCACTTTATAGATGAAGATACTGAGATCTGGGCTTCCCAGGTGGTACTAGTGATAAAGAACCCATCTGCCAAATGCAGGACAAGGCTAAGAGACACGGGTCTGATCCCTGGGTCAGGAAGATCCCCTGGAGAAGGGCATAGCAACCCACTCCAGTATTCTTGTCTGGAGAATCCCATGGACAGAGGAGCCTGGCGGGCTACAATCCATGGGTTCACAAAGAGTCTGACTTGACTGATGTGACCTAGCACACCTGCATACTGAGACTCAGGCTGGCTAAGTACCTCCCTTACTCAGTAATGTAGTCAGTAAGGGGATGGAACTGGGACTGAACCTGACAAGTCTAACCCCAGGGCCTGAGCTCTTAACCCCTCCACCCTGTTTCTCAAAGTGTGACCCTGCAACCGCTGTGGGAAGTCCCTGGGGCCTTGTGAAAAATGCTGAGTCTCAGGCCCCCAACCGGGATCCCTGGTAATTCGCATGCACATTTGAATTGGGACAGTCTGGTCTGAAAGCATGTGGATCCCTTGGCTTCTACTGACGCTGCCTGAGACGACACTGGAGTTGGTGGTCACAGATCCCCTCTACTCCAGTTGACATTGTCCTCAGGCTCATCTCTATCCTGTCTAGGTCCTTCTCTCAGGAGACACGATTTGTCAGAATGAAGATACTATGGTTAATATTATGTGTCAACTTAGCTAGGCCTTGGGACCCAGATATTTCAGCAAACATTATTCTAGCTGTTTCTATGATGGTTTTTATAGGATGAAGTTATAATTTAAATCAATAGGCTTTGAGTAAAGTAGATTTGCCTCAATAATATGGGTGAGCCTCATCCTTTCAGTCGGAGAAGGCAATGGCACCCCACTCCAGTACTCTTGCCTGGAAAATCCCATGGACGGAGGAGCCTGGTGGGCTGCAGTCCATGGGGTCGCTGAGTCGGACACGACTGAGCGACTTCACTTTCACTTCTCACTTTCATGCATTGGAGAAGGAAATGGCAACCCACTCCAGTGTTCTTGCCTGGAGAATCCCAGGGACGGGGGAGCCTGGTGGGCTACCGTCTATGGGGTCACACAGAGTCGGACACGACTGAAGTGACTTAGCAGCAGCAGCAGCCTTTCAGTGGAAGGCCTCAATAAAATAGAGCAATGACCTCCTTAATAGAAAAAGCCTGAAGAAGAGGGATTTCTGCCAGCAGACTGCCTTCAGACTCAAACCTCAGCTACAGTCCTTCCCTGGATCTCTAGACTGCTGGCCTGGCCTGTAGATTTTGGACTTGCCAGCCTCCATGGCTACTCGAGCCAATTCCATGCAATCTCTCTTTCTCTGGCTTAATCTCTCTCCCCCGGCCTGATACCCTATTGATTCTACTTCTTGGTGAAATCTGGTTGATACAGATAGCTAAGGACTCACCAGGTAATTTTATTCTTTCACTGTCTAGTCCCTAAGTTGAACCAATAATTAAGGATCCCAGCACCCTCCCTCCAAATCTTTGGGCTCTCCAGGCACTCTCTCCTTTTTAAACCCCAGCAGGCTTTGACCAAGGAGTTTCCGCACTGTCTCTCTGTACAGTACTGTCCTAGGGATCCTTGGAGATCTGTGAGAACAATGTTGTGGCATAAGAGGGGCCTTAGAGACACTTAGTCAAGTCATCCACCATACATAGGAAAAGACTGAAGCCCAGAGGGGAGGGGGCTTCCCCAAAGCACATAGCTGTCACATTACCAGGATGAGAACCTGGCTCTTTAGATTTCTAGGTCTGTCTGTTGAATTTCAGGAAGCAGATATCATAATCAAGCTGGATAGTTAGGAGAATTCATGGAGTGGACTATTTACAAATGTATGGGCAGGGTTCAAGCGTACTGAACAGGGTGATGAAGGACCCCAGGATTAGTATTAGCAGACAACTGTCACTACACCTGTGTCTGAAGGGTTCCAGGGAGGGTGCAGTGATGGAAGCTGTAGCAAGCTACACAGAGGAGAGGGCTACCAGCCAGCAGCTGTGGCCTTGGGTGGAGGAACACAGCCACTGCCAAGCTAAGACCATCAGGGAAGTTGCTGGGGAGATAAATCCCCCAGCCTCTCTCTCCTCCCAACTTCTGATCTCCTGGGGGCTCAGACCACCTGGAAACCAGACATCAAGGAAACATTGTTGATGCAGTTCATGGAGTTTGGCCTCCCAAGGTGAGAAGGCACTCATCCTTCAAAGCACGGACACTCTCCTCTGAAACACTCTCCTCTGAAACACGATCCTGTTGTTCTTTGCTTTGGTCTGGCCTGTTCTGGCTGGAAGCAGATGTGCTTCGGTCAACTCTCTGCTTCACATCCTTTTCCCCTGGGTGTGCTGTCCACTGGGAAATGACAAGCGATCCACTCAACCACTCATAATATATGAGAACTCACATTTGCCAAAACCTTTCATGTTTCATATGGTCTTCAAAACAACCTCACGTGGAAGGAACTTGTTATTCATGGTTTAGAGATAAGGAAGCCAGGTTCAGAGATGTTAAGTCACTTATCAAAAATCAGCAGCCTAAGATGACTCCGAAAGTTTATTTCACAAGCATTTATTGGGTGCTGGCCAACTCCAGGCCCTGTGTGAGGGGTGTAGGGGTGCAGAGATGAGCCCAACCCTGTCATCCAGGGGGTCTGGGCACAGATGGCAAATGTTGGCATGTTTCCCAATTTGCTGCCTCTGTCTTACCAAGTCAAAGCATTTTCTGAGTACCACTCTGGTGGGTCCCCAAGGTGGACTTGCTTGTTATCATTCCTGCCCTCCAGGAGCTTACAGTTTTCTTAAAGAGATGAGAAGTGTGTGTGGAAACAGTAACCAATGCCGTTAGCCAAGTCAATGGTGCTGGAGAGGATGTAAAAATTCAAGAGGAGATATGCTGGCTTCAGCTGTGTGTGTGGGGGGGTGATCCATAGAGGTGTCAGAAAGGAGGTGGGATTTAAGCTGTTTCCTGTGGGAAGAATGGTCCATGTTCAGCGAGGGAGATAGGGAACGGAATTTTAAGGAGGAACATCATAACTGTGGCGGTAGGAAAGCAGGGAACTTGTTCTGGAGACACAGAGGCCAGTCTGGTGCAGCCCCAGGGAGGAGAGGAGAGTACCATGGGTCTTTCTACAAGAGGAAAGGGAGAGATGTTGAGTTATAGAAGAAAGCACTCAAGTGGCTGTTGCAGCAGGGAGAGATGAGGTCGGGAAAGCGCGTGTTCGTGGAGGATCTTGTTCTCGAGACTGCTGGGTTTATCACCAGTGTCATCTGCTCTCAAAGTCTTGACTTCAGCATCAGGTGGTGCTGTCCTGATTCCAGTTGGTTCCATGGTCTTCAGGATATCTCTGAGTCCCCTGGCAGTGGGGAAGGACACCCAGGAGCTGGGTCAAGTGGCATAAAACACACCCAGAGTCGGTGCAGTCGAGCCCCTGCTGACCCCTCTGACTCCACCTCCCACCACAGCTCCTGCCACTGCCCACTTGACTGATTTAGCCCTTGGCACGCTGGCCTGTCCATCCATCCAGCGCACGGATCTCTTTGTGCCACGTGGCCTTGGCCCTTGCTGTTCCCTCTGCCTGGAATGTTCTTCTTTTAGCCTGGCTCCTTCTGATCCTTCACTTCTGATTTCAGATATCTCTTCTCAAAGTGGCCTTCCCTGAGCACTCCATCTAAAGGAGGTCTCTCTCCACCTCCTGGTTACTCTGTAACATCACGTTGTTGTTCATGACCTTCACAGTACTTCTACTCTCTGCAACTTCCTCATTTATTATCTGTTTACCCCCTCGGTAAGATCTGTGAGGGCATGGACCTCCCAGAATATGCCTGACATGGTAGATACTCAGTTGACATTTATGGAATTGATGAATGAGCACAACTTCTTTCCAATCTGCTTTGACCTGATAAGAAAGTGTAAAGGGTGGACCTGCCTTGGTGGGAGGTGGGGTGGGATGTCCTGTGGACCTCTTGGAATTATGAGCAAGCTTATATTGCTTTCTTTTCCCTGGGAAGTAGGTCGATGGTAATCCTTAGGGTTCTTCACCAAATACTTCTTTGGCCCCTTTGAAGGGGAGGCGTTGCCTTGGGACTTGTTGTGGCCTTTGGAATGTGAATGGAGATGCTATGGGTCCCTTCTGGGCAGGTACTGGAAGCACCAGGTGTGAGTTAGCCTGTGCCTTTCCTCCACCAGGATGGCCATGGATTTGTACATTGAGATGGCGTCTCCATCAGGCTGAGTCTCTTGACAACAAGAAGAGCCCTGCTGACTCTCACTGGACATAGGACAGGAGCAGGAAGTAAACTTTGTTTGTATTAAACCACAGAGGTTGTGTTAGCACAGCACAGCCTTGCCCCACCTAACTGCTGAAGAGCCTTTAGTTTTCATCAGGTTCTCAGAGGGGTCTATTAGCCGAGCAAGGTCCGGAATCACTGGCTCAGGGGTCAGCTGGAAGGGTATGGCGTGCAGGGAAGGTTAAACTCACATTTACTACATACCCCATTATGTGCCAGATGCTTTGGTGAGTCCTTCACATATATCATGGTGTTTAATCTCCAACAACCTTGGGAGGTATCTAGTGTGAGTCCCATTCTATAGACAAAACTGGGGCTCAGAGAATTTAGGACATTGGTACTCAAAGTGTGGTCTGCAGACCAGTAGCATCTGCATTTCTAACAAGTAGTACAGCTTGTTAGAAATGCAGAATTTCAGGTCCCTCTCCAGTCCCACTATATCAAAATCTGTGTTTTAACAATAGCTTACCAGGTGACTTGAGTGCATTTTAGAATTTGAGACAAATTGATCACATAGATTTGGGGGACTTGCTTGATATGCTGTAGCTAATGGCAGACATAGATAAGGGATCCAGGCAGCCATCATTCAAGAGATGGGGGTGGCTCTACCCTCTACCCCCATGTTAGGAGAATGGGAACCAGGATGTGCAGAGCTTGGGTCAGGCATCTGAATCCCAGCTGGTATTCACTGGCTCCCCTGGTAGGCACATCTTCAAATAGTTTGAGTGGTTGATGGTAAACAAAGCTATTTATTGATTTACAAAACCACCCAGACGGTGTCTAGGCTGTATGTTTCTTCTAGTTGTGAATTACTGAGTAAAGGCTGGTGGTGGACGGGGAGACACATTGTCAGACACATTGTCCATGGTGGGGAAGTCTCACCCTTAGCGCACAAGCCGTGCCTGGGGACCCAAGATAATTCCTTGATGATGGCAGGCACATGTCTTAAATCTCTGTATGTGATAGAGTTGGGATCCCTTGGTTTTGAGCTTGGTGCCTGTTTGGACCATGAAGTGTCCTGATTCTCTGGGACTGAATCCTTCAGAAGATGTCACATGGTGCCTGGGCTTGGGCTCTGCTCGCAGGAACTGCTCTGTTATCACATTATAGATGAGGAAGTGACCAGGAAACCATGCCAGGAGAGAGGCCGCCGCTCCCTGGGTCCATGGCCA
Source organism: Cephalophus harveyi (assembly GCA_006410635.1). Taxonomy (NCBI): domain Eukaryota; kingdom Metazoa; phylum Chordata; class Mammalia; order Artiodactyla; family Bovidae; genus Cephalophus; species Cephalophus harveyi. The sequence goes on from SJYT01039139.1 coordinate 53,096, forward strand.
GGGCCGGGCATCTGTGGAGGCCTCTGGCCCCCTTGGCAGTTGGTGGCATTCATCTCTTTGGAGCGCCCATGGAGTTGCTGAGGAAATTGGAGCTCTTGGGTAGAGGAGTATAATTTGGCTTCTCTTTACTGAAATTTTGAGATCATCAGCTTTTCTCCAGATATTTAGAGTTTCTGTGAAAAAGGCAGAGCTCTCTCTCTTTTCGTTATGACCTGGTTATCTGCTCAGCGAAGTGAGAAATTTCATGTTACAAAGCAATCAATTAATGCAACAAATATATATTGGGTACCTGCTGAGTGTTAAGGACTGGGAATACAAAAAAGCACTTTTGCCTTTGGTTAGGCTCTGGACTCGGAGAAGGCAATGGCACCCCACTCCAGTCCTCTTGCCTGGAAAATCCCATGGACGGAGGAGCCTGGAAGGCTGCAGTCCATGGGGTCGCTGAGGGTTGGACATGACTGAGCGACTTCACTTTCACTTTTCCCTTTCATGCATTGGAGAAGGAAATGGCAACCCACTCCAGTGTTCTTGCCTGGAGAATCCCAGGGACGGGGGAGCCTGGTGGGCTGCCATCTATGGGGTCGCACAGAGTCAGACACAACTGAAGTGACTTAGCAGCAGCAGCAGGCTCTGGACTAGTTCAGAGGCGAAGGAGGAAGTAATAGACAGGGGCAGGACTTCACTTTGCGGGGATGTGGGAGCCTGAGGAGCCTGTGGAGTGGCCCCTGGGCCCACGCAGGAGAGATGACGGGGCCGGGCAGGGGCTTTGAGCACTGGCTGAGGACTCAGATCTGGGGCCCGGTTCTGGTCACCATGGCTCCCTCAGGACCACATCTGTTAGACCCAGATAGCAGTGTGCCTGGCAATGCGGAGGGAGGAAGACCACTGCCATTGACTGGACTCTCCTTATGAGCCAAATGTTGGAGTGAGGCACAGGCATTATTGAAAGTTTGGATCAGACTTAGGGGACGTTGGCGGGGAGGGCAGGGCCATCTGAGACTCATCTGTGAGTTGGGGAGTGAGTTGCCGGAGGCCCCAGAGCCAATTGGTGGCAGAGTTGGCTCCAGCTCCCAGGCCTCTGGTCTCTTTCCGTGTTGACTGGGCACTTGCCCCATTTTCTCAAGCTGGGCTCGTTTTTGTTCTGATATGGAAATGTGGCTGTAGAGGGGCTGAATGTAGCAGAGAGGCGCACCCAGGACCGTGGCCAACTCCCTTCCCATAGATAAATGCAGCCCGAACCTCCACTTGGCAATCAGCAGAAAAACAAGCAGAGCGGCTCTCATCTCCCTTCCCCCCCCTCACCCCACTCTGACAGATTTATTTTGGAAAGCGACAGGAGGCTAATGGCATCACTTAATTTCCCTGATAATAAATTACCCCCAAGTGCAACAATTAAACGTTTCACAACAAATAGTTTCCTTCTGCAATAAGCTTCCTCCCAGGCTCCTCCCTCTCTGACAGTCCTCCTCCCCGCCCCGCCCCTCATGGCCCCGCCCCGCCCCTCTGGCCCCGCCTCTGCCCCTTCTGGCCTGGCCTCTGGACTCTGGCCCCACCTCTGCCCCTTCTGGCCTGGCTTCTCTGGTGAGTCATTTTTATTTCCGGGCTTCAGGATCCTGACCAGGTAACAGTAATGGCTGGAGGACCTGATGGAATTGTGGGAATGAAAAAAAAGTGTGATGAGGGAATCAACCAGATCAGGGTTTGAATCACAGCTCTGCCACTTCCCAGCTCTGTGACTTGGGAAGGTCCTTTCCTTCCCAGTTGATTTTGTTTCTTCCTTGGTAAAGAAGCACAGCTTACAGGGTGTTTCTGAGGCTCAGAGCAGAGCCAAGCACATGGTAGGCCTTCTTCAGACAGAAACCGCTGTGGTGTTCTTAAAGGAATATTGTGAGTCTAATTCTTTTTAACATGTCCTGCCCTGAACTGTTGGAAGGAGAGAGTCATAGACAAGAGAGAGACTGACTATGAGAGAGAGACTGAAAGAAAATAGAGGGAGAAAGAAAAGGGATGAGGTGGGTGCCCTGGACCATCTCAGGTCTGGGGAGGGTGAGCTGGGTTTTGTCAGAGGCGCCCCAACCCTTATGACACACATCACAGCCAAGGGACTGCATCCTTGCCAATCTCTCTAGCCAGATGTCTGAGGCTTTACGGTGTACAGAAAGGGACCAGCTGGAGTTGGGAGGCCTGTCTTTACTCCCTAGCAGCTCAGAAGCTGGGTGCACGTCTGTGTGTTAGCAGATTTGGAAGCAACGATGGCACTTTCCCCTGTGATGCATGATTAATGTACAGTCGACTGTGGAATGCACAGCTGTTGGGTATTTTCAAGGCAACTGACTCCATAAGAGCAAGAAAATACACGGGACTTGTACACTGCAAGGTCTGGCTCCAGTAGTTAGTCACAGACAATAGGCAAGCGTCAGCCCTGCTCTCCCCCAGGCCTGGAGGATGGAGATAGGGTATCTGGTGGTCCTTTCAATGTCAGCATCCTTGGGAAGGGACCTCTCGCAAAACATCCCGTGTTCAGGTGGTTTTCTCTTATGTCACCCACATGGCCTTGTTGGCTCAGCTCACTTGGTATCCAGGATGGACAAGACACATGAGCCTCGCACTCAAGTCCAATCTGGAGAGGCCTCAATTGTGTTCCCATCTGTTCTAAGGACAGAGGCAGGGAAAAGTGCCATCCTAGGTTGGGGATTATGCAGAGGTCTCCACCTCTAATAAGGAAAATGAGGAAGGCTTCATTGAAAGTGAGTGAAATGCATGGCATGAATTGAGTCTAAAAAATGTCACTTTTCAGGGGAGCTGAAAGGAGCTATACATTTGCTTTCTTGCATGGTCAGCCTATATCTTCGTATCTCAGTCTTATCACAAAGAAAGGATAAGAGTTTCTGTTTCAGCTTGAAAATTAAATGAGATAATGGCTGCCCAGCCTATAGCACAGGCTGGACCCGCTCTAAGTGCTTGAGGGCTGGCAGCTTCTCTGATGCTCTTGGGCGGGCTTAGTCAGTTGAATGGGTGCTGGGCACCTTGCCCTGAGCCCAAGGTTCCCCTTCAGTCCTTCCTTCCATGCTTCCTCCTGATTGCTTGTCAGAGAGGGCTGTGGCCTGAGCTGCCCGGGAGGGCTGAGAGAGGAGGAGCACCTTGCCGTGGCACCTTCTCTTCATAGAACCATCCACCCCCTCTCCCAGTTCTTTTCTGCCTCCTTCAAGGATCGACGCCTTACCCTCTTGGGCCAAAGCCATTCTGGGGCGCTCATCCTTTCTGCTTTTGGCCAGCAAAAACAAGGTTCCTCTAGGGCTCTGTCCTGGCTCATCTGGGAATGAGTTTCAGTCTGTTTTAAAAGACCAGCTTTGAGTTAATGGAATTTGGCTGGAACCTAGTGGTGGTGGGGGTGGGGGGTGGTGATCCAATAACCACAACACTGGCCTTGCCCTTGTTCAGGAAACCTATGGGATTAACTGGGTGGGAAGGCAGTGTTATTTACTCACCAAGCCCTCTGTTTGAAATGTGGCTCAGGTGAGAAACTTGAGAGGCTTTTGCGGCTGGAGCTGAGCTGTTGAATATCATAGCAGAGCATAATCAGTGCAATTTAGATCTGAAAAGGCCCCAGAGAGAATGCCGCCCAAGAGTCTCTGTTACAGGTTGGGGGACCTGTGCTTAGAGGCTTAGAGAGTGAAGTGCCTGATTTAAGCTTGGCTTGTTCAGCCTTCCACTTGAAAGATGGCACCCTCAAGTAAACATGTTGAATAAACACACTGCCAGCCACACGACTGGGTATAGACCCAGGCCGCCTTCCCCCACCCCAGGCCAGTTTCTTTGTTTCAGAGATCTTTGGTTGGTTTTGATGGCTGCCTGGTGGTGCAGTTCTTGTTTCCTTTTCTCTTTGAGCTTTAATTCCCACTCCTATGTTTTAAATTCACTGATAAAGAGTAAACCTATGAAACCCTAGGCCTCACCCTCAGCCCCAGTAAAAGCAAAACCCCAGGCTCTTTCTCCCCCACCCCTGCCCAGGAAACCTTGCTGTGTGGCCTCAAGTGTGCTGTGTACCTTCTAGGATTTGTGAGTAACAAACACTATTTTTCAAAATTTCCTGATAGTTATTGCTGAGGGTGTCTTGCAGTCACAATTTGCACAAGGGGTGGTCCAGTCACAACATAGGTTCTGAAGGGAACCTGGGTCCAGGTGAGTGCCTCCTGGCATTTCTAGCCTCACTACCTATAGGCTCTTGTTGTTTAGTTGCTCAGTCCTGTCTGACTCTTTGTGACCCCATGGACTGCAGCACGCCAGGCTTCCCTGTCCTTCACTATCTCCCAGAGTTTGCTCAAACTCATGTCCATTGAGTTGGTGATGCCATCCAATCACCTCATCATCTGTTGTCCCCCTTGCCTTCTGCCCTCAATCTTTCCCAGCATCAGAGTCTTTTCCAGTGAGTTGGCTCTTCGAATCATGTGGCCAAAATGTTGGAGCTTCGGCTTTAGCATCAGTCCTTCCAATGAATATTCTGGGTCAGTTTCTTTTAGGACTGACTGGTGTGATCTATAGGCTGAGACTGACATGAAACAGAGGTGCCCTTGGTTCTCTGCCATGTTCCACGTTCTGTTCTTTCCTTTGCGGTCGATGAACTCAGGCCTGATCTGCAGCTACCTGTGGCATGTGACCCAAACATCCTTGAAAGGAAAAGTATTCTATTGCTATGTTGCTGTGTGTCATAGCAACAAATATTTGTTGAGAGAGCAGATTTGTATTTGCCATTTCTATTTAAACTATTGTTTCCAGAAAACTCAATGAGATTGCAAATATGATTTCTGGGAGAGGTAGCCTGTTAAGCTATTAGGTCTATATCACCAGTCTGTTGAATTAGTTCTGGCTACCTAACTGGATTCTGAGGAGCCCTGGCTGGTCATTTGGTGACTAGATATAGAAGCTCAGAACAGGATGATGGTGGGTTTGTTTTCCATTAAGGACCTGCCAGGGAGTCCCTGGCTCCAGAAGGAATGGCCTCCTTCGACCTTTTGCCCACCCTGTTGGCAGGATTTGGGGCATTCATGAGGAAGAATTGAAAAGAGTGTCCCTTCAGGATCCCTCCAAATGCAGGTCTCCAGAAATGCACTGACATTGGGACGTTACGCTCGTTGCCAGTTCACCAGCTATTATATTGAAACAAGGAGAAATTAAGAGCCATCCCAATCACTGCATCATAGAAATATATTCCATCTGTATTTTAAAGTTTTTAAAAATTGTGGTAAAATAGACAAAGCATAAAGTTTACTGTTTTAACCATGTTCGGTAGAATTCAGTGATGTCAAGTACATTCACAAGGTTGTTTAGTTGTCATCATTGTCTAGCTCCAGAGCTTTGCATCACCCCAGACAGAAATTCTGTACCCAGTCACAATAATCCTCCAATGCCTCTTCTTCTTTACCCCTCGTAGCCACCATTCTACTTTCTGTCTGTATAAATTTAGCTGTTCTACTCGCCTCCTACGAGTAGAACCTTGCAGTAATTGTCCTTTTATGTCTGGCTTATTTCACTTAGCACGACATCTTTAAGATTCATCCATGTTGTAGCATTGTATCAGAATTACCTTCCTTTTTAAGGCTGAGTAATATGTGAAGAGGAGCTAAAAAGCCTTTTGATGAAAGTGAAAGAGGAGAGTGAAAAAGTTGGCTTAAAGCTCAACATTCAGAAAATGAAGATCATGGCATCTGGTCCCATCACTTCATGGGAAATAGATGGGGAAACAGTGGAAACAGTGTCAGACTTTATTTTTTGGGGCTCCAAAATCACTGCAGATGGTGACTGCAGTCATGAAATTAAAAGACGCTTACTCCTTGGAAGAAAAGTTATGACCAACCTAGATAGCATATTCAGAAGCAGAGACATTACTTTGCCGACTAAGGTCCGTCTAGTCAAGGCTATGATTTTTCCAGTAGTCACGTATGGATGTGAGAGTTGGACTGTGAAGAAAGCTGAGCGCCGAAGACTTGATGCTTTTGAACTGTGGTGTTGGATAAGACTCTTGAGAGTCCCTTGGACTGCAAGGAGATCCAACCAGTCCATTCTGAAGGAGATCAGTCCTGGGATTTCTTTGGAAGGAATGATGCCGAAGCTGAAACTCCAGAACTTTGGCCATCTCATGCAAAGAGTTGACTCATTGGAAAAGACTCTGATGCTGGGAGGCATTGGGGGCAGGAGGAGAAGGGGACGACAGAGGATGAGATGGCTGGATGATATCACCGACTCGATGGACGTGAGTCTGAGTGAACTCCGGGAGTTGGTGATGGACAGGGAGGCCTGGCGTGCTGCGATTCATGGGGTCGCAAAGAGTCGGACACGACTGAGCGACTGAACTGAACCAAATATTCTACTTTATCTATATACTACATGTTGTTTATTAGTTCATCTTTTGTTGGACATTTGGGTTGTTGTATCCACCTTTTGACTGCTATGAATGATGCTACTATGAACACTGATGTATAAGTATATGTTTCAATTTCTGCCTTTAATCCTTAGGGTGTATATCCAGAGGTGGAATGGTTGGATTATATAGTATTTTTAAAAATTTATTTATTTATTTATTTGGCTGTTCCAGGTTTTAGTTTGACCATGTGAGATCTGGTTCCCTGACCAGGCATTGAACCCAGGTCCACTGCATTGGAAGTGTGGAGTCTTAGCCACTGGACCACCAGGGAAGTCCTCATATACTGTTTTTATGTTTAACTTTTGGAGGAACTGTTATGATGTTTTCCATAGTGGCCGTACCAGTCTAAAGTCCCACTAGCAATGCACCAGGATTCCAGTTTCTCCATATCCTCACCAACATTTGTTATTTTACATTTTTTGTTGATTAATTGTCATATGAATGGATACATCAAATTTTTTTTAAGTTTCCCTTTGTTTGATCACAAATATGAATGAAAGCCAGAGCCAACATACTCCTCTTTCATTTAAAAAAAATAGCAACTGTTTGACTGCAACAAATAGGCAATATATGAGATGCAGTATGCATACTGACCTATAACCAACAGAAACCAACATTTTATTTAATAATGTGAATGGCATAAAATTGGGCACACATGGTACATGGTTCCCATAAGGGGAGTACTTTGTCAACTTTTATAGAGCCAAAATAAACTGGATGTGTCTCTGAATTTATCACCAGTGTCATACTCGTTGTCCGAGGTATGTGTGTATGTGATGGTTTTCCCTGACATTTTCTCTTAGTTCCACCTCTAGTCCAATTGGATAAAGCATCTTTCTTCCAAGGAGTCAGTCTTTCCTTTCTGTTCTCTACTTTCCCTTCATCCTCTGGTTTTGGATGCTGGTATATGGTTATGGGGGCTTCCCAGCTGGTTCAGTGGTAAAGAACCCACCTGCCAATGCAAGAGATGCAGGTTTGCTCTTTGGGCTGGGAAGACCTCCTGAGAAGGAAATGACAACCCACTCCAGTATTCTTGCTTTGGAAATCCCACAGACAGAGAGCCTGGCAGGCTACTGTCCATGGGGTTGTGAAAGAGTTGGACACAACTCAGAGACTAAACAGCAGCAACAACAAGATGGATATGAATACAATTCTTGGTCCTGAAGCTGAGCATCATGAAAGAAGTTGAGCAAAGCCATAGAACCAAGTTCATACCTTACAGATGTTCACGGACCAACCCGTCAGGCCTATGCTAGATACCTTCTGATGTACTGATTTTGTGGCATCCTCACAAGACAAGGGAAATTAACCCCACTTTACAGATGAGGACACTTTCCCAGAGAGGCAAGTGATATGCCTGAAGTCGCCCAGCTGCTAAGTAGCAGGGCTAGGACTTAAACCTGAGTCTTCTGACAATGCTTTTTTTCCTTGCAATGCCACTTGCTCCTTCATAACTGAAGTGGTTGAACCAGAGGTGTGTGGACAGTTGACTTCCAAGCTGGCAATATGGAAGAGCTGCCTTACACCGTAAATATTCATCATGCTGCAAATATTTACCAGGGTGCCCACCATGTGCTGTCCCTGTGAACACAGGTGTCCATGTTCCTGCAAGAGCAATAAATCAACCTTTGAATGTCTTTGTGTTTTTGCCATCTCATAGCAGATTGACTGTATGAGGAAGATAGTTATATTTGAGCCCTCTAAGAAAGCCTTTTGATTGACACTGATTATTTAGGAGAACAATGCAAGAAAATCTTCCATCAAGGGTCTTAAGTTTTCTCAGATACACAGGCTCTATTGGTGGAATCCTCATGATCTTGAGGATAATGAGGCTGAGGGAGCTACTGTTTATTAAGATCAAACAAAATTTGGGTTTGCCTGAGTGACTTTTTTCACTAACATTGAAAGTTATTTACTGATTTATTTACTCAGTACTTGACATGTACAGGTTGGAAAATGACTAGGATGTGGCCCCAACCCTTAAGCAGCTCACTGTCCCTGACTAAGAGAGGAGACAGACACATAAACCTTTAATTAGCAGATGACCTTAAGAAGCACTGCAGTAGAGAGGTATTCATAGGGACCTTGGTAACAAGGATGGAGTAACAATGACCTTCTTTCACAGAAATCAGTGAAGGCTTTACTAGGCAGGGGACATTAGAATTGGGTATAAATAGAAGCTTGCGGTATGCAGGAATGGAAGGTTAGTGTTTGAGATGATGACTGGTAATTTGGCCTGAGGCTAGCTTGATAGGATTCCTATAGGGCAAGTTCAGGCATTGAACTTTGACCTACTGGCATTAAGGACCTGTTGAAGGAAGGATTTTAAATGAGCTACTAAAATCACAGGGCTCCCTTCTGCCTGTCATGCCCTGACAAATATTTCTCAGGTTGCTAGGACAACTGGTAAACCCAATGTCTCTGAACATGTGCTCATCATAAGCATTCTATAAACCATAAAACAGTTTACAAACAATCTACAAACTACTTTTGAATTAAAAAAAAAAATTCTGAGGGCTCTTCCAAGTTGTGGTGGTTTCAAAACTCTTTCCAACCCTTCACCTCAAAAGTCTCCCTGCCAAGTTGATTATGCCTTTCTTGTCGGGCTGTTCTTGGGGATTAATGAGCTCATTGCCTTAACGTGCATAGCACACAGAAGTGCAATAGTTGGGATGTCACTGAGCTAACTTGCCTTTTCACAGATGAGGAAACTCAGCCATGAAGAGGATGAGTGCCCTGAACAAGGGCTCACAGCTAGTCATCCTTGAGCCAGGATTTAAACCCAGTGTACCTAACTACAGGATCCTGTTCCTACCCATGACACTGCTCTCCCCCAGTAAAAATACTTAAGTGGAGCTCAGAAATTCACAATCTGCAGGAAACATCTTAAGGTTTACCAGAAAACACTGAAGAGTGGAGAGAATGGGAATATGGAGTTAGATCTCAGGTTTAAATCCTAACTTCACAATCTGGAGTAATTAGACTTTAGATAAATCACTGTATCTCTCTTTGTCTTAATTTTCCCATATCTCACACAGAGTTAGGACTTACCTTGAGGTATTATTGTAATATTAGAAACAGTATACATAGAACACATAGAATGGACCTGATTCACAGCAGATACATAGTAAATGAAGGTGATCACTAAACTACTACTGATGATAATATAATGAGTTTCTTTGGTAGAGATCTTTTCCTAATCTCAGGCCTCCAAAATATTAGGTAGATAAGTGTTTAATAGTGGTTATTAGAAATAATATTAAAATTATTCTTTTCATAAGAAATCAGAGTATGGGAAACCCAAGCCAGTGCACACTTGGGCCATGTACTTGGTTTTATGCTGTATGTAAAGCATGAAGGAGCAGGAGGTGGTGGTCTTTGCCCTCTGTAGGAGCTGATAATCTCCCTCATGACAGCTCTCCACCCGCCACCACCCTGCCTCTCCCACCTGACTACTCTTACATGCTTGTTTGAAAAGTGCTAGAGAAAAAAAAAAAAGAAAATGCCCTGTGGTGGGAATGTAAATTGGTGAAGCCCTATGGAAACAGTATGGAGATTTCTCAAAAAATTAAAAATAGAACTATCATATGACCCAGCAATTCCACTCCTGGGTATATATCCAAAAAACCCCAAAACACTAATTTGAAAAGATGCAAGTACCCCAGTAGTCCTAGCAGCACCATTTACAATAGCCAAGGTATGGAAGCAACCTAAGTGTCCATCAACAGATGAAAAAGATGTGTACATATACACGATGGAATATTCAGTTCAGTCACTCAGTTGTGTCCGACTCTTTGCAACCCCATGAATCACAGCACACCAGGCCTCCCTGTCCATCACCAACTCCCAGAGTTCACCCAAACTCACATGCATCGAGTTGGTGATGCCATCCAGTCATCTCATCCTCTGTTGTCCCCTTCTCCTCCTGCCCCCAGTCCCTCCCAGCATCAGGGTCTTTTCAACTCTTCACATGAGGTGGCCAAAGTATTGGAGTTTCAGCCTCAGCATCAGTCCTTCCAATGAACACCCAGGACTGATCTCCTTTAGGATGGACTGGTAGGACCTCCTTGCAGTCCAAGGGACTCTCAAGAGTCTTCTCTGACACCACAGTTCAAAAGCATTAATTCTTCAGTGCTCAGCTTTCTTCACAGTCCAACTCTTACTTGGTCATAAAAAAGAATGAGATCTTGTCATTTGCAATAACATGAATGGACTTGGAAGGTATTATATTAAGTGAAATAAGTCATACAAAGAAAGACAAATGCTGTATGATAACACTTATTTGTGGAATATAGAAAATACAACAAACTAGTGAATATAACAAAAATTGCAGACTCACAGATATAGAGAACTAACTAGTGGTTGTCAGTGGGGAGAGGGAAGAGGGGAGGGGCAATATGGAGGCAGGGGAGTGTGAGATACAAACTTAGGTATGAAATAAGCTACAAGGATACTCTCTACAACAGAGGGAATATAGCTAGTATTTCAAAACAATAAAAGTAGTATGTGTTCATGTGTACTTGCTTAGTCATCCAGTTGTGTCCGACTCTTTGCAACCCCATGGACTGAAGCCCTCCAGGCTCCTCTGTCCATGGGGATTCTCCAGGCAAGAATACTGGAGTGGGTTTCCATGTTCTCCTCCATGGGATCTTCCCAACTGGGGATGGAACCTAGGTTTCCTGCATTGCGGGCAGATTCTTTACCCTCTGAGCTACCTGGGAAGCCCAAGAATACTGGAGTGGCTAGCCTATCCCTTCTCCAGGCGATCTTCCTGACTCAGGAATTGAACCGGGGTCTCCTGCATTGCAGGTGGATTCTTTATCAGCTGAGCTACCAGGGAAGCCCATAAATGGAGTATAACCTTTAACAATTGTGAATCACTATATTATAACTTATATTGTACATCAACTATAACTCAATAAAAAAAGTTCTGGGAGAGCCCTTGAGAGGGGCCTGTTTTCCACTGATGAAAACTGGGCAGAGAGAACTAGGCAGACATCAAGAGAAGGGTTAGGGTTACGGTAGCCAAGCCCAGAAGGACAGGAAGGGCAGGTGGTGATGCTGGGGAACAGGGAATGATTGGGCAGGCAGGGGGCATGGAAGGATGTGTGTGGGAGGATGTGGGTGAGGACAGCCAGTGGGGGCCCTTTGCATCTTCGCTGGGGACTGGCCCCCAGGAAGAGGGTGGTAAGCGGCCCCCAAAAGTCCTGGAGGGCATGAAGAGAGAAAAGGGGCTGTGATGAGGCCACGTGGCTGTGAGTCATGGAGATGAGTAATGGTGCGTCAGCGTGGAGCCAGCTCGGGAGTTTTCAGGATAAACACGCAGAGGTGCTTCACGGAGGCCGACAGAACCTGCCCCTAATGCATCCAGGGGACACTAAGCGCTTTAGTATATCCTCTGATGAATAATTTCTCCGACTCTAACCACATTAGGGACACACGGGGCCACGGCTTGGTGCTCTGTCTGTCAGATGTTGTTGCCACTTAAGTGAGTGATGCAGAGTGGGTCCCCACGGTGCCTGGGTCTGTGGATGGGGCAGGCAGCCAGGAGAGCTGGCCCCAGAGGTTTGACTTCTCCCTCTCTCTAATCAAATTGGAGGCAGAATGTTTTTCTGTGACTCCTCCATACAATCTCTCTGTTTTGATTCCGTTTCCCTTCCCCTGCCATCCTGCTCCCTGTTGGTCTTGAGGGTTGACTTGGTAAATTGCTTTGTCTCTCATCCCTCCAGACCCACTGTCCAGGCAGGATTAGAGAAGGGAAATGACCCTACAGTGGCCCGTCCTCAATTCTGTGCCCTTGGGGAAGAGAGGAAGGAAGAGAAAGCATGCTTATCAAATTTCCCAAACGTACAGAATCAGAAAGCTAAGGTGTCCACAGCAGTGTGGGGTTGAAAGGACCCCAGGAGGCTCTAAGTCAGAAATGAATGACATTCTGTAGGGATAATGCAAAAGATGGCATTTAGGTCCCAAAAGTCAGCTATAGAAGACCAGGGGGTAATTCCGTGGGCTTTATTTTTTGTGAAAGTCTTAACATAGACTAATTGTGTGGTGGAGTTTCTTAAACACTGAATGTAATCTTAGCTTAAATATAAAAACATTATGATTAGGAAAAAAAACTTGTATTCATTGCAAAAATAATTAGAAAATTACAGAGGAGAGAGAGAGAGAGAAATGGTGGTAGTGGTGAGTAATTATTGCTAATTCTATCTCTTACAATTATCTATTAACCCGTTGAGTTATAACCTATTTTTTCCCCTAGCAAATACACACATATGTGTATATATAAATATAAAATTTTTTGAGAGAACATAGCCTGAAAACTGGCTTAATGGCTCACTATTTTAAACAACTTTCACAGTTATATTTTTCCACAACACCATTTCCTTTTACTTTAAAAAAAATTTTTATTTTACTGAAGTATAGTTGATTTACAGTATTGTGTTAATTTCTGCTGTACAGCAAAGTGATTCAGTTATATACATTCTTTTCCATCAGAGGATATTGAATATAGTTCCCTGTGCTGTATAGTCAGACCTTGTTGTTTATCCATCCTATATACGATAGTTGCAACATCATTTTCAAGTATTCTAAACTTGAATTCAGAATTCTAAGGATTAACCATAATTTATTTATGAAATTTTATTTTGTACGTTTTTCCTGTCAGTTTTTCTCTAGTACAGTGACTGCTGGAAAAAGCAGCGTTGGATGTAAATTTTTGTGCACACTCTTGAGGATTTCTTTAATATAAAGTCCTAGAAGTGGAAGTTCTAGGATTTAAAGGATTATGAACATTTTAAAGGGCTTTATTTTGTTGTTTTTGATGTGTGTGACCAAATGGCTCCCTAGACTGTGCCACCAATGTACCCATGTTTTCCCACATTCTCCCTAGCACTGGGTATTATAACTTTAAAATAGCTTGTCAGATTGGTAACTGAAATGTGGTATCTTGTTTTAATTTGTTTGTTTTGGATTATTAGTGAAGTTAAATATGTTTTCTTCCATATTTGGCTTTTTCAATCTCTTTCTGTGAATTGCCTATCTATGTCTTTTGCCTATTTTTCTCCATCAGTATTATTCTTTGTTTATTGACTGTAAACATTTTTAATGTTGACTGTTAGCTCTTTATCTGTTATCCAGGTTGCAAATATTTCTTTACATTTTGCTTCTTGCCTTTGAGTTAGTATATGCATATTTCAAATTTTTTATTGCCAAATCCATAAATTTTTAATTAAATTTTTAATCCATCAACATTTTCATTCAATTTTTCCTTTTATGTCAAATTTAGAAAAATCTCTCCGACCTAAGATTATATGTTCACCTATATATTTTCCCTAATTTTTTACACTAAATTGTTACGGTTTAATTAAATGCAGTTTAAGCTAATATCCAAATCAAAAGATATAAGTTATCAGGGGGAATATTTTGATTCATTGCATGAATGAAATTTCTAATGATTTAAACGTGGACAATAAAAGAAGAGATTGACCACTGTGGAAGTAAACTAATCTCATTTCTTCACCGTCCACTGGGTTTTAAGAATTACCTGGCATTCTCTAAGTGCTCAGTTAACATTTACTGAATGAACGATCGTATAAGAGACCTTCATAGTGCCTTTCAACACTGCTTCTCTGACTTGGTTTGGTTTCCAGCTCACGCCATCTCCACAGATCCTTCCAGAATTAGAGACTGTGGCTCTCAAGGGTGAGGCAGACAAGAGGACTGGATGACACAGAGACAGTTGATATCAGGGATCTGCTTCTCAAATCTCACCCTCCACATGTTGAGTAAAGATTTGGGGGTTCATCTCTGTTTTGTGGGTGCTAGGATGGGAGTGATATAAGTAAATAAGCCAGCCTTAGACAAAGGAATTTACAAGTAGCTTGTTGAGGTATTTCAAATCCTGAAAGATGATGCTGTGAAAGTGCTACACTCAAAATGCCAGCAAATTTGGAAAACTCAGCAGTGGCCACAGGACTGGAAAAGGTCCGTTTTCATTCCAATCCCAAAGAAAGGCAATGCCAAAGAATGCTCAAACTACCGCACAATTGCACTCATCTCACACGCTAGTAAAGT
>SJYT01039139.1:77769-107152 GCA_006410635.1 Cephalophus harveyi
TGTGTGGATCACAATAAACTGTGGAAAATTCTGAAAGAGATGGGAATACCAGACCACCTGACCTGCCTCTTGAGAAACCTATATGCAGGTCAGGAAGCAACAGTTAGAACTGGACATGGAACAACAGACTGGTTCCAAATAGGAAAAGGAGTATGTAAAGGCTGTATATTGTCACCCTGCTTATTTAACTTATATGCAGAGTACATCATGAGAAACCTGCTTATTTAACTTATATGCAGGAAGAAGCACAAGCTGGAATCAAGATTGCTGGGGGAAATATCAATAACCTCAGATATGCAGATGATACCACCCTTATGGCAGAAAGTAAAGAAGAACTAAAGAGCCTCTTGATGAAAGAGGAGAGTGAAAAAGTTGGCTTAAAGCTCAAGACTCGGAAAACGAAGATCATGGCATCTGGTCCCATCACTTCATGGGAAATAGATGGGGAAACAATGGAAACAGTGTCAGACTTTATTTTTTTGGGCTCCAAAATCACTGCAGATGGTGACTGCAGCCATGAAATTAAAAGATGCTTACTCCTTGGAAGGAAAGTTATGACTAAACTAGATAGCATATTCAAAAGCAAAGACATTACTTTGCCAATAAAGGTCCATCTAGTCAAGGCTATGGTTTTTCCAGTGGTCATGTATGGATGTGAGCTGGACTGTGAAGAAAGCTGAGTGCTGAAGAATTGATGCTTTTGAACTGTGGTGTTGGGGAAGACTCTTGAGAGTCCCTTGGACTGCAAGGAGATCCAAACAGTCCATTCTGAAGGAGATCAACCCTGGGATTTCTCTGGAAGGACTGATGCTGAAGCTGAAACTCCAATACTTTGGCTTACCTTTTGTGAAGAGTTGACTCATTGGAAAAGACTTTGATGCTGGGAGGGATTGGGGGCAGGAGGAGAAGTGGACGACAGGGGATGAGATGGCTGGATGGCATCAGCGACTCGATGGATGTGAGTTTGGGTGAACTCCGGGAGTTGGTGATGGACAGGGAGGCCTGGCGTGCTGCGATTCATGGGGTCGCAAAGAGTCAGACACGACTGAGCGACTGAACTGAACTGACAGAAGCTTTTGGGCTTCTCTGGTGGCTCAGTGGTAAAGAATCCTCCTGCCAAGCAGGAGAAGTGTGTTTGATTCCTGAGTCGGGGAAGACCGCCTGGAGCAAGGAGACTGGTGGCTAGTCCATTGGGTCGCAGAGTTGGACATGACTTAGCGACTAAACAACAAGCACAGATTTCACCTAGATTAGAATTTGAGTAACTGGGGGCTGTGGCTTTGCCAGGTTAACACACAGGATTCCCCACTAGATAACAGCACAGGTGAAACAGCCTAGTTCAAGTTGTGAAGGAGGTAATTAAGTCAATGATGGGCAGTTTGTGCTGGAACCAAGCAGGTGAGGCAAATGGCTAGGATACTAAGTCCTGAGGAGGGAGGTGGGAGTTCCAGCAGGAACTGAGGCCTTCCGTGCTTGGTGATGGGTATCTTAGCCATCTGGGCGTTGGCAGGAAGGGTGGGAGATGGTGAGGAGAGAGCAGAACACGGCAGCCTGCCTTTTGTGCTGCCTACTTTTAAGCCCCATTTCTATGGGACCAGCTCCTGTTTGCCTCTCTCTTACTAATTTCATCTGTTCAACTTAATAGAGGTAAGTTTGCTTTTAGGCAAAGTCTGTAGGCCCTGCTCGGGGCTGCTGCAGGCCTAATGGTGACCTGAGAGGCTGTGGCCAGAACCTGCACATCTCTCCGGGGACCAGGCCGTGTCCTGAGGCCAGGCAGCCCCGAGGGAGTCTCTGGACAGCATTTCCCAGGGGGATGAGTGCCGGGCACCCGGCAGAGTCAGTGGGACAGTGCTTCGAGGTAGCTGGTCCTCTCTGGGCAGCCAGCAGCGTCTCGTGGCCTGTCAGGCCGAGTCCCAGTGTCTCTGGGGGCCACGGGCAGAAGCGTGGATGCCACCAGGCTGCTGTCCAGCTCCTGGGAGTCGGGGGTGAGCATTGTGTGCGTGGGCAGGGACCTTGAGGCCATGTT
Organism: Cephalophus harveyi; assembly: GCA_006410635.1. NCBI lineage: Eukaryota > Metazoa > Chordata > Mammalia > Artiodactyla > Bovidae > Cephalophus > Cephalophus harveyi. The sequence continues at coordinate 79,796 of SJYT01039139.1, forward strand.
GAGGAGATGCTAAGCGAGCCGGAGCTCTTCCTGAAGCCTCCACCAGCTGCATCCTGAGGGCTCGCTGGTCCTTGTGCGGCCTACAGGTGCGGCCTACACCTTGAGCTCCAGTCAGGCGTGGTGATGGGCAAGCATCGGCATGGAGGACACAACTATGGACTACATGACTGGCTATTTCTGTGCTTGGACGTGACCTCCAGCGAAATGCAGGGTGCGCAAGACCTGCCTGGAGCCTGGCCACGAGCTTCACGGCCTCCTGCTCCATCAGTGCCTTCGTACCTAAAGAGAAGCTCCCTGACCCTCCCAACCTGAAGCTTCAGCTCAAGGCCAAGGTGAACTCAGACAAGAGGGTGAAACATCCTCCATGATTTTCTCCATCCCTTTTCTTCATCTGGGCTTCCCAGATGGCTCAGCTGGTAAAGAATCTGCCTGCAGTGTGGGAGACCTGGGTTCGATCCCTGGGTTGGGAAGATCCCTGGAGAAGGGAAAGGCTACCCACTGCAGTATTCTGGCCTGGAGAATTCCATGGACCATATAGTCCATGAGGTTGTGAAGAGTCAGACATGACTGAGCAACTTTCACTTCTTCATCTACTACATTTCTAAGATAATGACCTTGGATGAAGGAGCCATTATCTTGACTGGGAGGTCAAAGGGAGTGGGACCCTTTGAAGAAAACAATGAGATCTGGGCTGGTCCACATGGGGTCATCAGTAGGAGATGTAGGGTGGAAAAGCCAGAATATTGAATCTATGCAAAGCACCCTAACTTCTTAACACAAGTTTCAGGGGAAAAGGGAACAAGACAAAAGCAAGCAAAGATTATTTAATTAAATGTGACTATCTTTTATTAAACCAATTTTAAAAAATTGAATTGCTATGCATCAACTCAAGGAAGATGGGCCATCCAAAAAAGACCTGATCTAGAAAAAGTGCGCCAGAAATGGAAATGAGAAACAGTGTATTCTAGGAAACACCAAACCAAATGTTTGGAAGACTTACTTTCCTTTCCTAGAACTGGACTGGGACATTCTGGGACCAGGTGTTCAAGTCTTAAAATCTGGAAAAGAAGCAGAAAAGCACGTTTCTTCAGTGCTCCCCAAATTTCTTTGATCATTAAAATCATCTAGAGGAATTTGTAAAATTAAAAATTTAAAATTACTGGCCTTTCTCAGGCCCAATGTGTTAATTAATGAAATTAATCTCTAGCATTCCAAGTGATTCTTATCATATTGAAAGTGTGGGGGATGCACTACTCCATCTAGTCACTTAATTAAAAGTTTTATTTAATAAGTGAGCAATTAATGAAGACCTCACTTGTTTGCTTGGCCTTCCCAGGTGGCTCAGTGGTAAAGAATCTGCCCTGCCAGTGCAGGAGACGGGGGTTTGATCCCTGGGTGGGAAGATCCCCTAGACAAGGAAATGGCAACCCAGTATTCTTGCATGGGAAATTCCATGGATAGAGGAGCCTGGCAGGCTACAGTCCATGGGGTCGCAAAGAGTTGGACACAACTGAGTGACTAAGACAAAGCTTGTTTGCTTAGGGTATATATTCTGGCCTGTAGATTCTGAATTCAGGAGATAATTTTGAAACTATTGTTTCCCAAATAAATATTCTGTCTTTTATCTACCCTGCCCTCCCCCCACCCCATAAAAAGGAAAAAAAAAAAAGTCTGCCAAAGGATAGGACTCCATCATACAACCAGATGGTGGCTGTGACACTCATAAAGCCTCCCTCCATCACCAGTGACAAGCCTTTTACCAAACTCTTCACTGTCATTTGGACTTCACCTTTGAAGCTCCAAGGTCACCCCATCTTGTGATAATGGTCATTGAATTGGAAATGTAATTACATGATTGTTAATCAAATCTGTTTTCTCCAGACTGAAGAAACGACTGAAACGGTCCGTGGGGAGCTTCTTCCTGTTAATGGCAACTGGAAAAGGATGTGGAACTTGGATTTTGATGAGAAGGTTGACTCCATGTAAGCCTCCTGGAGGATGTGAGGAGTACAGAGGGCAGTTGGTTTCACTTTTGAAAGATCAGAATTTTCTTTATTCTTTGGAGGCCTTAATTAATTTTCTGGACCATGAGCCGTGTCTTCCAAGAACATGGAGGATTGATCAGATTTCTAGCGCTTGACCCGCAGAGCAGTGATGGTAAGTGAACGTTTCTGCTGACATTCTGAAATTGACATGCTCACAAGTGAAGCGTGGCCTGGAAATCTCTCTTCCATCACCCGCGAATGTGCAGTGTTNGAGCCGTGCCTTCCAAGAACATGGAGGATTGATCAGATTTCTAGCGCTTGACCCGCAGAGCAGTGATGGTAAGTGAACGTTTCTGCTGACATTCTGAAATTGACATGCTCACAAGTGAAGCGTGGCCTGGAAATCTCTCTTCCATCACCCGCGAATGTGCAGTGTTTGTCAGGGTGGAGGTTTTGGGTAGTTCTCCTCCCAGAGTTTCAGAAGTAGGAGTTCCCGCCATGACCATGTGAAGGGCTGAGTAGCATGGACCACTTTCTAATGTTGGAGAGAGTGAGTGGGTGGCTTTGGGCTCCTGTTTCATGCTCACTGGTATCTGAAAGGCTACTCTAGAGATCCCTAGGGGAAATTTGTCCTAAGTCTGAGATATGGTATCTTTAAACTTTCTGTTTTGTGGCCTAAAATCCTTAAGTTTGCAGATGACATCCAGCCAGGTAAATAGATCTCACTTCAAGGGCCAACCTCAACAGAGTGGCAGGGGGTGGCTGAGGGCAGGGAGGACGCCAAACCTTCCCTGGGCCCAAAGGGGAAAGAGTCCTGAGATTGTTACTAATGTCCATCCTCGTGGGTGATGGGTGTGGGCCGAATTCATACAATGTTAAGATTAACATGTAGGTTATGGCACAGTTTCTTGCTTTGTTTCTGCACTTAGATTGCAAACTGAGGGCATGCTTTGGGAATCGTTCATTTACAGAGCAGGTCGTTGGTTCTTTGGGACAACCTTTTCTCTTGCCCTTTAAAAAACAAACTTTTTGTTTGTTTGTTTGTTTTATTTTTAAAGATGTGTGCTTTACAAACAGAGCAGGTTTAAAATGAATAACCAACAGGGACCTACTTTATAGCACAGGGCACTCTGCTCAGTGTTATGTGGCAGACTGGATGGGAGGGGAGTTTGGAGGAGAATGATAACATGTATATGTGTGGCTGAATCCCTTCCCTGTTCACCTGAAACTATCACAACATTGTTAATGGGCTATTGTTATTGTTTAGACGCTAAGCTATGTCTGACTCTGTGACTCCACGGACTATAGCCTGCCAGGCTCCTCTGTCTGTGAGATTTGCCAGGCAAGAATACTGGAGTGTATTGCCACTTCCTTCTCCAGGGGATCTTCCTGACTCAGGGATTGAACCTGCATCTTCTACATTTCAGGTGGATTCTTTACCACTGAGACACCTGAGAAGCTCCCAATTGGCTATACTCCAATACCAAATAAAAAGTTAAAAAAAAAAAAAAAAGAGCTTTGTTACACCCACTTCCCTTCAGAAACCCCTATCACCAAAGACTATCCAACCACACTGTGGAGGGAATTTTACTGAATGTCTTGTCTAAACACAAAGAGTTCCATTGCTTACCCTCCATCTGAATCTTCTCTGGATTATTCAGGACTCGGGCTTGGCTGCATGGAGTGCTAGCTTGACTCTTATGCCTGAACTGTGTGGGAGTTTATTCTTCTGTCTTAACAAGAATTCTGGAGGTGAGCTTCTCACACACAGCAGCTCTATCGTGGTGTCAAATTTCGAGACTTCCTCTTTGTACTCTGCCATTGCAAGCATGTGGGTTTCATCCTCAGGCTTATCACCTTGCGGTAATAAGAGGACTGTTCCCCTGCAGGCCTCAGGTCTTCTGTTCTAGGAGGAGAAAGGAGGAGAGCATCCATCACAGGCATGCCAGTTGAGCTGGTCCCTTTTTGTCAACCTCCAGTAGATTTGTCTCTCCATCTCACCAGCCAGAATTGGGTCACATGGCCACTTCTAGCTGCAAGGGAGTCTGAGGTGTTTCTGGGTTTAAGCAGGAAGGGCAGAGCAGACACTGGGTAGGTGCCAGGAGCCAGCACGGGCCATCCCACTCATGACAAGGTCATGTGGAAGAGAACCGTTAAGCAAGGCTTCAGGACTCGAGGGGCTCCCTAGACCAGCTCAAGCATCTACCCCCAAACCAGAATCTGTCTGTCTTACTGTTTTGTGCCTTTCACCAACTCTCCTGACATACAGGGGGCTATCCCCGACCACCTTTCTCTGGAAAAATCAACTTAGGGCTCTAGCTAATAAGTCTCCTGGACATGAAAGGAATATTTCAAATCAAACCCCCTCTGTTAGCATTCTAGCTTGCTTGGCAGGTTTATCCAGACTCTTGCAGCTACGCATTTGATTGTTCACAGCCTCCCAACTGTGAGAGGCACGGGAAGCCTAAAACATAGAGCCTTTCAAAGAGTTAAAAGTTATTAGAGTAATGCACTGGTATAGGATTTCACTGTTGAGCCAATGCTTGTTGCTAAGTTCCCATATCTCTTATCCACTGTGCACCTGGGAGTGCATTAGTTAACATAGTTGGAATGTAAGAAAAACAAGTGTAGCCTTGAATTTAACAACATCAGACCTTTGAGCTAATTGGTTCTTTCTTGTAACTCACTGCACCTTTGCTCTGTGAGAAATGTAACTCTGTTTAGTATTTTCTGAGGCTAACATAAATTAGAAATACAAAGAAAAAACACTTTGAGGGAAAATAAGTTTTCTGGTTGAGCAGCCTTTATCAAAAGAGGGTCATAAAATGTTCACAGGCCAAGGCCAGAAGATAATGTATACAACATCATTTGTGGGAAAGGTTTGCAGAAAAAATCCTGGTTTTGATAAGGGCAAAACTGCTGGAATGTTTGGGCTGACTCTGTATGACCTTGCATCTTTCATTTCCCTGTATGTACAAGTTAAGGTATAAAAGTCCTTTTTGAAAATAAAGTAATGGGCCTCGCTTGAAGAACCTTGGTCACCCTGTGTCTGTCACCTTTTTCAGGCTGATCCCTTGGAGCATAGAGGGATGCTCCCTGTGTTCACTTATCTGCCCGGGTTTCTAAGACCTGAACGGGAAGATGTTCTGCATCTTCACTCCCTTGGGAGACCGGGAGGGCACCTGTGGCCTCTGTGAACAGGGCAAACTCCTTGTCTCGGGGTTTTATTGGCTTTCTATGTAAACAAAGGAATATCAGCCTCTTTCTTTCCTCTATTCCTCTCTCATTCATTCATTCATTCGCCAACGCCGTTTCTCCTTCGGGTTCCCCTGGATCCTGAGGGGGCTGGACCCCGGCAGGTAGACAACCAGCCTGGAGAGGCACAGCCTCCCAATCACCTCCTCATCTTCCTTTTGTGGCCTGAAGACATTCCCCACACCTCCAGCCATACTGGTTCCAGACTCCTTACCCATCTCAAACATCCCCCCACCCTGGCTAGTCATGGAGGCTCAGATCTCCTTGCAGGGGGCAGACAGCTGTCTCACTTTGGATTCCACACCATATTCATGGTGAGACCACATTTCCCCTGGGTCCATCCAGCTCATGACTGCATGCTGTGGGATCACTGGAGTTGGCCACTCCTCCTCAGCATGGGACCCTTTTAACAGACAGCCTTTTCTTGGAGCCTCTCCATTAGCCTGGCCAAGGCTTTGCCAGCTGCCCTGAAACCTCATTTCCTTTCCCCTGCCTCTTCTCCTGGTTGTTAGGTCTGCATTGCGCTCTGAAAGCTCTCCTCTCCCTCTCCTGCTTCCTCCCCTCTTATCCTTTACAGGCATTCCCCGCCCCCCACCCCCCACCAGATGTGTATAAGAGACAGTCCCAGGCGTATCTGCTCCGGGACACTGGCCGCGCTGGTCACTGCACACAGCCCCAGGGCCCACCGCGAGGCTGCAGGCAGCCGCCCGGCTCCCCGCCAGTCTCCCCTCTGGATCCCAGGTGCCTGCCCTTCCCTTCACTGTCCACCCATGACCATCACGAGGGTGCCCGTGAAACCGACAGAACGCCACAACTTTTAACTGTCTCTCGGTTAAAAGAACCAACGACCATGGCAGAAAATTCGGACAATCAAGAAAAAGGTTCCAGGGCAATATCAGAGCAATCGATATTGACGTGTGGTACAACACACACAGAGAATTAGAACTGGTCACTGAAAAGCACCCTCCCCGGTCGGCCGAGGCATCTGAAGGGGAGGGGAGGCAGACGAGTTCTGAGTCTGCGAGGGTGCGCAGCCAGCCTCGTGTCCCAGGACGCCCACACCGCTCCTGCCCGGGGGTGGAGGGTGAGAGGCCGGCAGCCGGCAGGCTGAGCCCGACCTGGGCCAGGTGGGCCTGGGGACGACGGACACGCACCGCGCGAGTGCGTGCTGACTCGCCGCCTCGCAGCCCTCCACGCAACTATCTTAATGTCTGCCACTTGGAGGGCTGACACTGATTTGCTTCCCTGCCCACATGTTCACAGCCTTCCTTTTATCTGGAGAAACTTCACTGTGTTTGATCTCCAGTTTGCAGTGGGAGGCACATAGTTTTCTCTTGGAACCTCCTCATTACCCCCTTGGCTTCTGTAGAAGGTGGAGCCCAAGGTGAATTCTTCGTTTGAATGCTTTTGCAAATATTTTTCTGTGTCACAAAATGAATCAGTCACATTGATTGAGTTTGTTATGTGCCAGGTCTGTTTTCCATGCTGGAGGAGACCACAATTTAGCAGCCTGGGTTCCTGCCCTCCTGGCCACTCACAGGCTAGTGGATTTAGGGAAGGGTCTTACTTTTTCAGTGATAAGGGGTGTGCCCTACTCACCTATGGTCTCTCCATACCCTGGGGTCCCATCTAGCATTTCTACCTTGAGCATCTCTGGCACTTCTCTGGCAAATTATACGAGAAGCAGAGCAGCTATTGCCCCTGCATCCAGCACATCAAAAGTCCAGGTACCACGGGCCTGGTGTAACCATGGCAACCTTAATGGGGCACAATGACCCAGCATCAATCCAGCCCCAAGCTCACTGCAAAATGAGAGGGAGCTCTGTCTCGGCTCCAGATCTTTTGGAGGGAAGGGTGCTGTGCTCCCTGTCATGTCCAAGAGGTTTCCCTCACCCTCAGAATGAAGGAGAGCAGGAAACCCTGATGTCAGTGCAGGAGGTTTTCTGTGGCCTGTGACCTGGTTCATCTGGCCATTTATTTATGTGCCCTGGATCTGCCTTGGAATTGTTAAATAAAGCCAGATGGGCACTGCAGCCATGGAAGGAACATGGGGCATCTTACATGCAAATATGCACGTACCTGATGCACACTGCCAGACACGTGGATGAGGCGGGACTGCCTGGGCATAATTCTTGCATCTGTCAGTTGTCTCTCTCCACCTCGCACGCCTGGGAACGGCTCCACTGCAGTGTCCACTGGGTGCCAGGGCCACGTTTTCTGCTCCCTTTGCTGAGAGCTGCCTTCTCCATGGCCTCCAGGCTTTGCCCCAGGTTTCCTGTCCCCTGAGCAGTCCTCCCTGACTTCAAGCAAGCACTCAGCCTCCAGTGACTCTCTCTTCCATCTCTGTCTCCCCTGGAGTCCTAACTTTTTCTCCATGTAACCTTGCTCATGTGTGTGCTGGTTCATTTTTGTTCTCTCTTCTCACTTGCATGTCACTTGGGTGTCTATCATGTTTTGTCTCCTTAGCATCTAGCCAAGGGCCTGGCCCAGAGCATGTGCTCAATACATGCCCATTGAATGACTAACTGGATGCTTTTTCCAGGCCCTTGGTATCCACCAGTGGCAGCAATACTGGGGATCTGTAACTAGGGGCAGTACAGGGAAGACCCCCATCTTGAAGGACATTATTTTCTTTTTTGAAAGCTGCCCCTCTTGCCCCTCCAGTTACTCAGTCATGTCTGACTCTCTGTGACTCCAAGAACTGAAGCACACCAGGCTTCCCTGTCCTTCACCATCTTCTGAAGTTTGCTCAAGCTCATGTCCATCGAGTTAGTGATGCCCTTCTGGGTGCCATGACATTTAGTGAGAGTTCTCACCTGTTGGAGAGAGCAGGGTGTCTGTTCTTGGGAGGTGGGGAATCTGTGGTTGAGGGGAGGCTGATAGAAAGGGAGCAGCTCTGCTCTCCATCTTTTGGTGTTTATGTACATTTCTCAATCTTGATCCTACTGTGTTATTAAAAAGCACTCTGGGCTAAGCACAGCAAGCCGGGAGGTCTCAGGTAGAACCAGACAGATGTCTCTGTTTAACTCGTAAGCTGATTACATCCTGCTGTGTCTCCAAAATTAAAATGAAAAGCTCCTCCACCCCTGCCTGTTAGACTTCACTGGACCAGACACGAATCTTCCTCCTCGGCTAGCAGCCACCCAACGGAAAGGCATGTTTCTACTGTTACTCGGCTGGGTGTTGCTTTCCTCCCCTCAGCTGCAGTCTGACAGGGGATTCTCAAGGTTATTGAATGTTTGAATGACTTGGGGCTGGAAGATAATTTATAAATGGGTCGACACCGTTCTGTTTAGCATGGTGCTGGTGATGCAACACTCTCACCAGGACCTGGGTTAAATGCTCTGTGGCAGAAGCTTTGGTGGGAGGACAATGGGATGGTCTCACATGCCTTTGACCAGTGACGTGTAATGACGTGTAATGACGTCTGTCTCAGTCCCGGTGATGCTGAGTTTGAGCAAACTCGGGGAGATAGTGAAGGACAAGGAAGTCTGGCAGGCTGCAGTCCATGGGGTTGAAAAGAGTTGGATGAACAGCAAGTGATGCTGAACATTTTTTGAGCCTCTGGAGATTGCCTTCTCCTTGATTAGAGAGACCGGCATGCAGGCAATCCACGTGGAGAGCTGGGAAGTCCACTCTGTGAGAAGAGATGAGGAGGGGCTGGTAGCCACTTCAGCACCCTCTCAGCCAGCCTGCTCTTGCCCTTCGTCACCTCTCTGCCTGTTTCTGGTTGTTACGGCAGAAGGGCAAATGGCATGGTCCCTTATTGAGTACTGCTCCCTCCTCTGGATTGAATTCTCCAGCTCCCGAGTATTCCAAAGGCTTTACTTCCCTCTGCTTGTGGTCCTTGGAGAAGGCAATGGCAACCCACTCCAGTACTCTTGCTTGGAAAACCCCATGGACAGAGGAGCCTGGTAGGCTACACTCCATGGGGTCGCTAAGACTGAGCGACTTCACTTTCACTTTTCACTTTCATGCACTGGAGAAGGAAATGGCAACCCACTCCAGTATTCTTGCCTGGAGAATCCCAGGGATGGGGGAGCCTGGTGGACTGCCGTCTATGGGATCGCACAAATTTGGACACGACTGAAGCGACTTAGCAGCAGCAGCAGCAGCTTGTGGTCCTGGAACAGACAGGCTAGACTATTCCTTTACTAAGGCTGATGTGATAAACTCCCAGTCTCTGTCCCCAACCGTGACATTTTCTAGGTGCTTTGGAGTTATTGAGCGGTTTTATTTTTCTGGCCTTACTTGTCCCTGTAGTCACAATCATCACTTTCCTCCTCTTCTGGCAGCCAGAGGATTTTGATGTCAAGCCTACCTTCCTGAAACCTGGTGAAAGGCACTGGGACTGAGCTGTCACCGGATGTCAGGGAATAGTTTACTCTGGGTGACATTTTGCTTGCACCCCTGTGACTCTTCTTGTTCCTCCAGCAAACATTTTCAGAATCACTTAATTCCTTAGCGCCCATGCAGATTCTTCTGGTGTGAACGGGACTGTGTTCTTCCTTGTCACATTAAATGATTTAAAATGGACTTCAGGGGTTTCCCAGAGAGTGCTCACTTCCTCCCATCACCAGGGGCGGGGGTCTCCTCTGCTCCCCTCTGAAATGTGAGGTTAATTTTCTTTGCAGCACCTTTAAGTCTCAGGAGAGGTGAAATTGTGGTTGTTGGCTCTGAAATGGGAAACCGGGAAAGGACTTGTGGGCTTGAGAAATGTAGAGGTGAGACCGGAGAGTTGGAAAAGCCATTGGCGTGTGAGATAGTTGACAAGCTGCCTCCACATACACATCTTTGGAACAGAAATCTTACGGCTCTGGATGTTTCCTTCCAATGAAGTGGGCAAAGTGAACCAAGTGTGTAGTGTCAGATATTGGGCACTAGAGTTAGGTGAAGGCAGAGATGACCTGTATGCAAAATCTCTGAGGTTGGACTTGAGTGGTGGGCATCGTTCAGTTTAGCTTCAAGATATGGTGTTTTTAGAAAGACAAAAGGAAGAAATATTAGCCTAAATGTGTCCAGTGTACCACCAAATATTCTGATGCTTGATTAAAAAATAAGAAAATATTTTTATTAATTGAGTTCCTATTGTTAAAGAACCTTGTATATATTATCTCTAATCATTACAAAAGCCATTTATGCTGGTGGAATTATCTCTACCTTCCAGGTAAGACAGCTCATTGAACAGGTTCATGGCGACGTCTTGCTGCCTGCTTCTTTTCCCAGCCTTGCCCATCTGAGCTGAAGTTACCACCTTCTTGCTGTGGAAGCTGCAGACCTTCTGGCTGTGGACCCAGATTCCCTCCCTCTTACCCTGACCATCAGCCCATTGGGCTGTGTTAGTTCTGCCTCAGACCTGGGATTTGTCCATCATCGCTCTCTTTCCACTTTTACCAACCTCATACAAATCTGCATGGTCTTCTGAGTTCTTCTCTTGCCCTCCACATGTCCTCTCCACTCAGCATCAGAGCAGTCTTGACAAAACAAACACTAGCCATGATACTTGACCTTGGCCAGCCCATGCCTTCCCTCCCCATTGTTTCTGGTCTCCTTCTCACCCACCTCCCATTACACAGGCTCCCTTCTAGTCTCTGCAACATGTCCGCATGTAGAATCTTCCTGTGTTCCTTTCCCTTGCCTTGAGCACTCTGCCTCTCCCCTCTCCCACATCCATGCCTCTTACACTCTCGGTCCCTTGTTACTCTCCATCAGTGGAGTTATTTTAATTTCCTCAGAGGTTCAGAAAGGGGCTGAGAAATCTACATTTTCACAAGCTCCCTCCACCTCATGATTCTAATGCTTGTGGTCTATCAGTTCAGTTCAGTCCCTCAGTCGTGTCTGACTCTTTGTGACCCCATGAACCACAGCACGCCAGGCCTCCCTGTCCATCACCAACTCCCCAAGTCCACCCAAACCCATGTCCATTGAGTCGGTGATACCATCCAACCATCTCATCCTCTGTCGTCTCCTTCCCCCCTGTCCTCAACCTTTCCCAGCATCAGGGTCTTTTCCAATGAGTCAACTCTTCGCATGAGGTGGCCAACGTATTGGAGTTTCAGCTTCAGCATCAGTCCTTCCAGTGAACACCCAGGACTGATCTCCTTTCGGATAGATTGGTTGGATCTCTTTGCAGTCCAAGGGACTCTCAAGAGTCTTCTCCAACACCACAGTTCAAAAGCATCAATTCTTTGGTCTATACTTGGAGGGAAAACATAAGGGCAGTTTTCTTCTGTGCAGCTACAGTCCAAGACAATTCTTTGAGAAATGCCTGCAGAAAAGGAGTCCTCTATGGGCAATGACTACAGAGAAGCCAAATGAGGTACAAGACTTTCTGTGTCCTTGATAGTATGCAGGGGGTGTTGTAGAAACCAAACAATGATGTTACTCAACTTGACCTTCTGGGTGGGCACCAGACTTGCCCCCAGCTGTCTTTTATACACTTCTTTGAATCTCAGCAGTTAGAAGTAGCCACCACTGTGGGTACATAAAGGTAGTTATGAAGGTAGCGTGGGTAACAGCTTTGTATTAGGAGTTAAGTGTTTGATCTTTCCAGGTGACAGCTGTGGCATGGATCCTGGTTGTGGAATGGATGCGTCTGGATGTTTGTCATGTGGTCTCATTACCTTCAGCGGCCCTGAGCTCAGGAAACATTGGACTGGCGTGAACCCCGCTGCACTGGCTCTCTGGCTTGGCAGCTGGGTTTGGACATTTCTCATTTTCAGTTGACAGCAATGAATTGTAGAACTGCACTGATGCTGCCAAAGATTTGGAAAATTTTTAATATCCCCAAAAGACCTGTGCAATTTTTGGAAAGAGGGAAGAAAAGGTTCTTAAAAGAAGATTATTATACGAAAAGAGAAATAGACACCAGGAATTTCTTCGGTTCTTTGCTTATTCTAGTTGTTTGGAATGCAGGAAAGTGGTGGTTTTGCCATGGTGAGGTGAGTTTTCTGTACATGGCCTAATACTAATTGATGATTTTCCTTTAAATGGTCCCACTTTAATCAAATTTTAGGTGTAAGTCTAAGCTTGGATTTTTTTGGATTTCCTTATTAAAGTAATGAGGAAGAAAGAAAATATACTTATATATATGCCAATGCATATACTTCTTCAAAAACAGCTTTCCTTCGAGTCATTTGCTGCTGCTGCTGCTAAGTCGCTTCAGTCGTGTCTGACTCTGTGCAACCCCATAGACGGCAGCCCACCAGGCTCCCCCATCCCTGGGATTCTCCAGGCAAGAACACTGGAGTGGGTTGCCATTTCCTTCTCCAATGCATGAAAGTGAAAAGCGAAAGTGAAGTTGCCCAGTCGTGTCCGACTCAACGTCCTTTAGGAAGCTCTTATTTCCTGCATTCCAAAGATAAAGGAGAAATTGGTTCAGAAAAGAACCAAATTGTCCTTCCCTCCTGTTCTTCCTGTTTCGTTTCCCACCTGTCCTCCCCAAGACTGTTACTGAGCATTTGGTCTGCATCTGTCTTGCTCATGGTTGCATATGTAGAATGTAGGGGAGCACCTGTATAGTCTCTGACCTCACTGAGCTTACAGTTTGGGAATTAGGGTGAGGGAGGAGGAGATAGGCACTTAATAAATAATTGCAAAAATGATTAATTACATTTTCATAAATACAATGAAAAGATACAAGATGCTGTGACAGCTTGTTATATAGGGTCAGGAAGGTTTCCTGGAGTCAGTGCCATTTAAGCTGAGACCTGACAGATAAAGAGTTGACTGAGTGAAGTGGAACAGGAGCCGAGCGTTCCAGGCAGATATGGTCAAGCAGCATGTGCAAAGTCTCTGGGGCAGGAAATGCACAGTGCCTTTGAACAAACGAAGGCATAGATGGTATTGGAGAGATTTGCAGGGGTCCAACCTATGTGGGCCTTTGTAAGGTAAAGACAAATCTGTGCACTGAATTCTAAAAGCAGTAGGAAGCCATCAGAGTGTTTATGCAATAATGGTTTGTGATTTTAAAAGGTCACTGTATTCTTGAAGCTAATTGAAAAGAGTCAAGAGTGAGGAGGAGGAAGACCAGCCAGGAGACCGCAAGAGTATCTGAGTCATGAGATCGTGGTGGTGTGAAAGGGGTGACAGCAATGAGGTGGGAGAGTAGTGAATGAGTTAGAGAAATATCCAGCAGGTAAAATTCACGACTGACGGAGAAGGAGGTGTCAGAATGACTCCAGCATTTCTTTGAATGCACAGAAATGCCTTTTCCTGAGATGGGGAGCTGAAGACAATGGGAGATGGAGAAGAAGGCTGGTTCACTTGCTCCTGTGATGCTGAAGCTGCTCTGAGTCATCCAGGTGGAGTTGTCGAGAAGGCAGGTGATGTGGGAGACTGGTACTCAGAACACAGGTCTGTCCCAGAGAGATACAGTTTGGAAATTTTACCAATTGCTAGCACAAGTTTTTCTCGACTCTGAGCGTCCCTCCTAAAGAACGTTACTACTTCAGCTGCAATGCAGGATTCACAAAAGTTCAAGCACTTGTTCCGCCAGCTTGGACTCTGAATAACAGGTGGTCTGAAACCTCTTCAAAGTGGACGAGAGAGAATGAGAGAGAAGCTGACACATAAAATTCACCACCACCATTGGGTACCAGTGTCTACAGAGCTGGGGCAGCAGGCAGTGGTCACAGGGCACTGTGGTACCAGGGATTATCATCAGCTGGGGAGCAGATGAAGACAACACGCCTGAAAGTCTCATCTAGAGAATGATCGATGGTTCCAAAAGTCACTGGAGAGTCAGGTAAGCAAGCTCCCACGAAATAGATGAACGATACCAGGGGTGAGTCAAGTATTCAGAGAGGCTGGTAGGGAAGATCAATAGAAACCAGCCTGTGAAATGCCCAAGATCTGGGTCATAAATACACGATGCAGGGAGGGTGACAGGTGTATGTCTCCTAAACTCTCCTGGGAGGAAAAAATTTTAACTGTTGCCACTCTAGTAGATTTTCAAAACGACAGGAAAGTGCTAGATAAATTGTGAAATGTTAGCTCAAAGTTCTATTTGTTTCGCTGCAGCGTAAAAACCATCCTCCTCCCACTCCATCAAAATAGCAAAGCAAAGAAGAAAAGGAAGGGTTTTAGTGTGGACATTGGGACATCAGTCACATTTTCTTTTACTTTCTCTCTCCACCCTCACCCCCAGTCCCATCCTTACTACATAACCCCTCCCTCAACCTCCTTCTGTCATGTGATTTAACATTTCTGGAAGATTCTGGAATAATTAGAAGGAGCCATAAGAGATAGAGAGAGAGCTGTGTTACAGTGCAAAGTGAGGAATCACAGTTGAAGACAGTGTGATGTGTGGCGGTGGTGGGCGGGCAGGGTAGTGTTTATATTGTTAGAAACTAAGGGAACTTTCTGCTCCCTCTGCCTCTCCCCTAAGAACTTCTTGATTATTTAGAGGATGTGGATGCCCAGGTGAGAGAAGGTGAGTGTACTTACCTGTAAAGGGGAAAGAAGGATTCAGGTGTTCATATGACTCAATGTATAAGTTCATTTTTGTTTTTTCAGTTACAAAATTATGAGACCCTAGTTAGGTTCTCAAAGCTGTATTTTCCTGGCTGCAATGTCTTGGGTGAGTTGCTTAATATTCCTGATCCTCAGTATACTGAAAATTTGAGATGACAGTGATCATCTCTGTCCGACCTTCATAACAACTTTTGAAAATTAGGGATTAAATTAAATGACACATGTAAATTCTTTATAAAGCAATTGGTTATCATTATGACCCTTGATATGAATTTGAGTTCAGTTTCTGTAGAATGATAGAAATATGGGTTTAAAAATGTAGCAAAGCAATGCAATGAAAACTAAAAAGAGCAACTCCACATAGCAGAAATCTGAAGCCAGAGAGAGTTCTTATCAGCACTGAGTGTTGAACTTCCTGGCAAACGAGGCATAAAGGGAAATTAGCTAGTAAATGATGCTCAGTATTTCTGCTGGAGTCATCAACTTTTTATAGAAATTACTGCTGGCAATTCCATCCCCTGCTTCTAGCTTAGGGTAGGCTTGGAATATTTGCTGAATGAACAAATTAAATTAAGACCTCATCTTTGCCTTTAGCCTAATGGGGAGGAGTTTGTCACGTGTATGCTTGTATTAAGGGATCATATCCAACACAAGGGGCCAGTTTCCTAAAGCCACATTAGCAGTGGAACAGAAATTGTATTTTTAGGACCATTTCTTTTATTGACTTCCATTGTTTGGTCAGTCAGCAATCATTTCTGGGCATTGTTGGCAGCAGACACCACACCAGTTCTCTGCAGAAGGAAATGAAAACTGTAAGGATCTGAAAGGTTGTTGTTGAACAAAAAGACGCCGGGATTCTTGCCCCTGGAGGAGAAGAATTCAATCTGGGGCCAGAGACAAGGCTTGATTGCTCAGAGCTTTTGTGTAATGAAGTTTTATTAAAGTATAAAGGAGATAGAGAAAGCTTCTGACATAGGCATCAGAAGGGGGCAGAAAGAGTACCCCCCTTGCTAGTCTTCAGCTGGATGTTATATAGTCACTAGCAGTCTGTTGGAGAAGGAAATGGCAACCCACTCCAGTGTTCTTGCCTGGAGAATCCCAGGGACGGGGGAGCCTGGTGGGCTGCCGTCTATGAGGTCGCACAGAGTCGGACACGACTGAAGCGACTTAGCAGCAGCAGCAGCAGCAGTCTGTTAATGAAAGAAAGGGATGTCTTAAAACAGAATGGCACCAGGCCCCTCACCCATAAGATGCATTTTGGGATAATCTTGGCACCAAATCGTTCATCCTGGGCCATAAAATAAGTAACTTGAATCTTGTAGAAGGGCAGATTACCATACAAATAGTTTAATTTACGTAGATTATGGCAACAATATCTGAGTATAACATACTGGGTTGTCAAGTAGGTTCTGAGCCATTTGGCGGAACCGACTTGAAGACAGAGTCTGGGGTAAATGCATAGTGCATTAACATAGCTCAAGATCAAGATTTCCATAAGAAAAAGGCATTGGTTAACTCAAGGTTTGAGAATAGTTAACTTCAGGTGAAACCAGGTGTCGTTATGGCAACACAGTGTTTTAAGAGAAACCTCCTTTTAAATTTGTATAGGGAAGGAAAAAAATATCGCTAGTTTGTTTCCTCCTGCCTCTTAAGAGAGAGAAAAATGTCTGACACTTGCAGGCTATTTCCTCCTTTTCAAGACCCCTCGCCTTCCTGCCTGTTACCCTCTCAGATCCAGTACTTCAACTTCTAGAATGTAGCCCAGAAAAATACTCCCTTATGAACACAAAGAGAGATGCACAAAAAAGTTTATAGTCTTATCGTTTGTATAACAAGGAAAATGGGATGTAATGTGAAAGTCCTTCCAAAGAGGAATGTAAGTAAACTATAGGACCTCTCTATGATGGACTACTATGCAGCTATTAAAATCAGTGAGGCAGAGCCATGTGCTTCATCAAGGAAGCGTGCTCCTGTCTTATACTACTTAGTGGTAACAGCAATTTGCAAAACAGCATGTAGGCAATGATTTCTTCTTCAGGAAAAACTATAATTATTAATAATTTGTTGTTTTGATACACTGTGGACAAAATATGCAGTGGTTATCTTGTGACAGAAAGATTCTGGGGGAAGTTTCATTATCTACATTCTGTATTTCTCTAAGATGTGAATTTTATATTGCCTGGTATTACACGTGTTATCAGAGCAATAAAGATGCTAAGTACTGTGCAGGGAGCTGTGGATAACATGGTGTATAAGTTACTGTCCACCCTTGTAAAGGTCAAAGTCTAGTAGGGGAGAAAGCCACTGAAGGAATGATGCCGTCATGTGAGCAGTGATAGAACTGTGTCCAGGGGGCACAGGCGTTGTGGGGAGGTACAGGGTCGGGGAAGGGATGCTTGGAAGGGTTGTAGGGAAGTCGACCCTGAACATGGTCTGGAAAAATACCCAGAGTGGCCATGACCAGGAAGTTACGTCAACAGATGCCAAATGAGGATTCAAAATGGTCAGCAGCATGGTGGTAACTCAGGAAGTAGTTCCATTCCCGGAAAATTCTGACTCATGAAGTGCCACAGGAGGTCAGACGATGGAGGGGACACCTTAAAGACAGATGGTCGGAGAGAGTCACAGAGGGTCAACTCAAGGCCAGTTTCTACAGGCCAGTCATGTGGTTCTGCACATTCCCTCATTAGAAAGAACTTGGCATTAAATCAGAGCTCAGTTGGTGCTCTAAGGACACATTCAGCTGATCCTAATGAATCCCCAAGCTTCCTGCACCACATTGTTCTTAAATCTTGACTTTATGGTTCAGAGGCAAGACACAAGTGTCATCAGAGCCATATTTATTTGGAGATGAAATCACTGAGATACTTTGATTGATAGCAGGGTGAAGGACAGGGCCTCAAGTTTCTTACTGACAAGAACATGTTTTCCCAATGTCTTCCCATTTGTTTATCTTACAAAGGGCTTTGGCGGACACATGGGTCATCTGCCTCTGTTTTTCTCTGGTCTTTAGAGGTGGTCTTCCTGGCACTGCTTTCCCAGAAAGTTTCTTGTTAGATTTGGCATCCTGACCTGGTGAGGTGGTTAGGAAAGATAGCTCAGGATGGAGTGAGTCTAATGTACGCTGCCTCTATCCAACTCTCTACCCGTTCGAAAGAACTAGAGATGGAGAAAGAGAGAGAAATGGAAAAGGTGGGGCAACTGAGGCTGCTCACCAAAAGGAGTTGTACAAATTAGAGATTTTCATCCTGGCTGATTGGGGATCTTTCTTTCCTCCCAGTTTGTTTCCACTGCCTGGCTCCATATTCAGTCTCTTGGATGCCATTTGGTCAATAAAATGTGTGTTGGACAGGCTCATATCTCTCTGTTAACCTATATATAATAACATGCCTTCTAGGGGCATATATATAACCTTTTGTCTCTCAGTAAACCTTATTAATGAGTATAACATACATTTAGAAAGATGAACAAATCCTAAGTGTATCACATGATACGTATTCACAAACTGAACACACTTGTCGAATCAGCTCCAGATCAAAACATAGAACATTATCAGCATGCCACCCTCATGCTCTCTTCCAGTTAATATATACACCCCCCAATCACCCTCCTGACACAGACTACCCACTATCCTGACTTATGCCTTAGATCAGTTTTACCTGATTTTGAACTTCAAATTATATATTTGTGTGTCTCTGATTTATTTGACTCCATATCATGCAATTGTATTTTTATGAAGCCTCATCTTACTATTGATGGACATCCAGGTTATTTCAGTTTTGGGGTATTACTAGCAATGATGCTGTGAATATCTTTGTATGTGCGTTTAAGTGAATATATATGTACGTATCTATTGAGTATGTTATTAGTGAAATTGCTGGGTTGTAGGCATGCACATGTTCCATTTTAGCAGCTACTGCTAAATGTTTTTTCAACATAGTTGTACTAATTTATACTCTTACCAGCAGCAGTGTATGAAAATCTCAGTTGATTTATATCTTCTTCTACATTTTGCATGACTTGCCTTTTTCATTATAACTCTTCTAGTCGGGGCATGATGGTATCTGATTGTAACTTTTTAACTTTGCTTTTCCATGATGACTAAACGAACCCAATCACCTTTTCATCTACTTTAGCTAATTTGGATATTCTCTTTTGTGAAACACCCTTGACTGTTCAACAGTGAACAGTCTGTGAAACAGACTGTGAAACACCAAAGACTGTTCAAGTCTTTGGCCTATTTTATTGGGCTCTCTTCTACTTAATGATTATAGGATTTCTTTATATGTTTTGAGGGCTTCCCTGGTGACTCAGATGGTAAAGTGTCTGCCTGCAAGGTGGGAGACCCAGGTTTGATTCCTGGGTCGGGACGATCCCTTGGAGAAGGAAATGGCAATCCACTCCAGTACTCTTGCCTGGAAAATCTTTTGTTAAATAAATGTATTGCAAATACATCCATGGCTTTAAAAAATCTAATGATGTCTTTGATGAGTGGATGTTCTCAATTTTAATGTAGCGTGCTTTACCAATTTTTTTCCTTTCTGGCTAGAGCTTTTTGTGATCTATTTAAGACATGTTTGTCTAGCCCAATGTAATAAACATATTCTCTGTATTTTCTTATAAAAGTCTTATGTTTTCAGCTTCAGCATTTACGCCAGCAGTTCATCTGAAACTGATGTTTGTGGGTAGTATGTGATAGAAATCAAGATTTATATGTTTCCCCGTACGGATATTCAACTGAATCAGCACCCATAGTTTAGAATAGTGGCCTTTCCTTTCTGCGCTGCACATTCACTTTTATTATGGCCCAGAGGACTGCGTCTTTGTGTGTTTATGTCCCTGGACTATCCTCTGGGTCATTTGTCAGTTTGTCACTATGCCAGTAACACACTGTTTTAATTACTGAAGCTTTAACTTTGGGTGATATAAGTCATTTGTTGTTATTCTTCAAGACTTTTCCTTTTCTCTGCACATTTCTGTATAGATTTTAGAATCATTTTTCCATTTCCAAAGAAAAACCTGCTGAAATTTTGAGTGAGATGCCTCACAACTGGTAGATCAATTTGGAATTTTATATCTTTTTGAAATCAACTTTTTCAGCTCACAAACATGATATATCCCTCCATTTATTTGAATTTTCTTTACCTATTTCACAATGTGTTGTTGTGTTCTATGTAGAGATCTTCTTTTGATTTATTTCATTATTCATTGCATTTCCCTTTTATTGACCAGTTGTCCTAGGAGTTCATCCGCTTTATTAATCTTTCAAAGGTGAACTTTTGGCTTTGCTGATTGAGGTCATATTTCCCCCCTTTTCCCTTTTGCAGTAATTCTAGATTTATAAGAAAAATTGTGAAGATAGTACAGAGAGATCTCACATACTTTTCCCTCTGTTTCCTCTAATGGTAACATCTTATGTAACCATGGTACATTTTTACAACTAAAAAATTAATGTTGGTGCAGTACTATGTACTATACTGTAGCCTTTTTTTTCTGGAGTAGGCAATGGCAAGCCACTCCAGTACTCTTGCCTAGAAAATCCCATGGACAGAGGAGCCTGGTAGGCTGCAGTCCATGGGGTCACTAAGGGTTGGACACGGCTTCACTTTCACTTTTCATGTTTATTCATTGGAGAAGGAAATGGCAACCCACTCCAGTGTTCTTGCCTGGAGAATCCCAGGGACGGGGGAGCCTGGTGGGCTGCCGTCTCTGGGGTCGCACAGAGTCAGACACGACTGAAGCGACTTAGCAGCAGCAGCAGCCGCCTTTTTTTCATATCCCAACTTTTTCCATGAATATCCTTTTCTCTTGTTTCTGAGTTCAGTCCAAGATACCACCTTACATTTGTCTTTTCTCTCTAGTCTCCTCTAGCCTGTGACAGTTTTTTTTGAGGGGGAGGGGGATTTCCTTGTCTTTCGTGACCTTGACACACTTGATGAATGCTGTTGGGATATTTTGTAGAGTGTTCTTCAATTTGGTTTTGTCTATTTTCTCATAATTAGACTAAGGTTATGGATATTGGGGTAGAATACCTCAGATGATAATTCATTACCTCATATCATGGATTACATGATGTCAGTATGACCAAATGCTGGTGTTATTAACTTTGTTCGGTTAGTAAAAGCAGTGTCTGCCAGGCTTCTACAACTGTAAACTTGCCTTTTTCCCCCTTTCTGTACTTTGTCCATTAGAGGTGAGCCATTAAGTCCAGCCATCACTCAAGGTGAGGGAAAGTAAACTCCACCTTCTAGAGGGATGCATATCAAAGAATTTGTGGACATATTCAAAGTTCCACAGTAGTTAATAAATATTTCAATAGTCACACTTGGAGGCTATGCAAATATCCTGTTTCTCCTTAAAATTTTACCGATCAATTTGAAATCCCATGGGCAGAGGAGCCTGGTGGGCTACAGTCCACGGGGTTGAAAAGAGTTGAACGCTACTTAGTGACTCAACAACAGCGAAAGGGAATTGCCTGCAGCACTATTTCTGTAATGTTCTGATCGTGTTTTTGCTATTTCCCCCACTCTTTACTTTTTAAAATTGGAGTTTTTCTGTAATGAATTATTGTTGACTATAGGTACAATATTGTCTAGCAGATCTCTAGAGCTAATTCATCTCGTTTGACTGAGACTTTTTGCCCAATGACTAGCCTCTAGGAATTGCCATTTCACTCTTTGAGCCTATGAATTTGACTATTGTACTTGCATCTTATAAGTGGAATTGTGCAGTATTTGTCTTTCTGTTACTGGCTTATATCTTTTTCTTTTTTAAGCAGTCTCTTACCTCCTAGAACTATGAGATGCTTCAGTCTGCAGACTTAGAATCAGTCACTTCCTTTTATTGGAAAATGGTATTTAAAAACCCAAGATCTGGGTGTTAGCTGTGCTCATTGCCACTGGGATATCATTGATTCTAGGTTTTCTGAGTATACAGAGCTAGAAAAATGATATATACAGTATACACATATACACTATGTAATATTCCATATCGACATTTGTTTCTGTATTCATTTGTAGATGTGATTGAATAAATCATGTGTTTCTGCTGATTTCTATGACTCGAATCCGGCAGGGTTCACTTTAGACTTCCCCTCCCTTGTTTGTATCTTCTTTCTTTTATAGTGAAAAACATGATTCTCATTATGTGCAATGCCCAGGCTTAGCATATAAGTAATTTTAGACTTGTTAACCTGTGCCCCTGTGAAAAACAGATTTACCAACTGTAATAATCAGGCTTTGTGTCTTTAGCATCACAGTATCTAGATAAACCCAGTTTTTCTAGAGATTGTGTCATAAATTAGCTTCATTTGTCACACATGTATAGTTCAATCAGGAAAAAGCATGTGTCATCTTGGTGGAGCAGGTTATGAATCCAATAGTGTGTTGGACAGGAGGTTAGGCAAGGCCTCCCCTTTTCTCAGGATTCTGACCAATTGGACATATACACAAGTTGCCAGATGGGAGTCAGGTCTAGTATCACATTTGATACTGAGAAGATGTGCTGCAGAATCCAGTGGGACATGTCACGTGTTACTTCCTCCTATCGCATGGAAGTACCAGCTGTTCTGGGGCAGAGAGACAAAATGGTAGGTCTGACCTGCAGCGGGGAGGAGGAGAGGGAGAAGGGAGGGGCCTGTCTAGGTGAGGAAGACAAGGCCTCAGGCTTTATTTGGAGAGTAAGAGAGTGGAAGGAGAGGGAAATGCAGAGAAGGGAGTCAGTTCTACTTTGAAGTGCTGGTGGGTTCCAAGGATTCATGGTATACCACGCTCTCTGGAACGCGACAGGGTGTAGTGGACAGAAACAGGAGTGTTTCTTGCAGCACTGGAGCTGTTAGAAGTGAAGTGGGAACCTCTTTCCTAAAGTGGTGAGCTTGGGTAGGCGGTGACCCTCTCTGTTACTTTACCTGGTCAACAGATTTTAGGAAAGACAATTCTGTCTTTAGGAAAGGCAGCTCTGAAAGACAATTCAGAGCAAGGCTTTGAAGTTCTTCTGAAATAAACACAGAAGTGGTCATTTAAAAAATAGAGTTGATGTTCTGATTATGACTGTAACTGGTGTTCATTAAAAAATTTAGACAATATGAAATATAAAGAATAAAATCAAATTACTATAATCTAAATGTCTAAGAAAAAGAAATGTTAACATTTTGTGGTATTCTTTTTTTTTTTTTTTTCCACTCATTTTTTTTTTCCCCAAAAAACTGACTTTTTGTTTGGTTGCTATTCTCCATTTTTTTTGGTCAGCTCTGTTTCATTAATTTTTGTTCATTATCTCATTACTTCTACTTATTTTAGACTTACATTTGCTTTTTTCTAGCTTTTAACACGTAAATTTAGGCCCTTTGTTTTAGATTGTTTTTCTTTACTTGTATACATCTTTAAACTTACACATTTCCCATTTTTGTTTGGTTGCTATTCTCCATTTTTTTTGGTCAGCTCTGTTTCATTAATTTTTGTTCATTATCTCATTACTTCTACTTATTTTAGACTTACATTTGCTTTTTTCTAGCTTTTAACACGTAAATTTAGGCCCTTTGTTTTAGATTGTTTTTCTTTACTTGTATACATCTTTAAACTTACACATTTCCCTCCAAGGACTGCTTTGCTGTATTACACAGATTTTGATACGCTGGTTTTCCCTTTCATCCTGTTCCAAATATTTTCTAGTTTCCTTGGTAATGTCTTCTTTGGCCCATTGGTTATTTACAAGTCTGTTTGCTTATTTTCTAAATATTTGAAAAATTTCCGTATTTTCTCTCGTTTATGACTAATTGAACTTCAATGTGGTCAGAAAACATACTCGACATGTTTCAGTCCTTTCAAACTTATTGAAATTTATTTTATGGCCCAGATTACTTATCACAATGAAATCTCCGTGAGCACTTGAGAGCAGTGTGTATTTTATTGTTGTTGAATGTAGTGTCTACAAATGTCTATCAGGTTAAGTTGTTGCAAAGTGTTGTTCAAATCTTCTATATACTTAATTGATTTTTATTTTGGTACTTTAATTAATAAGAAGACTTTTATTGTCTCTAATTTTCGATTTGTCCGTTTTTCCTTTTGGTTTGTTATTTGAAGTCTTGTGTAATTTGAAGCTTTCTTATTTAGTACAAAGACATTTAGGATTATGTCTTCTTGATTTAAGATATCATTCTGAATTTGAGGAAAGCAGATTGCCCTTTATGATATGGGGGAGCCTCATCCCATCAGTTGAAAGACTTAACAAAGACTGACCTCCCCTGAGCAAGAAGGAAGCCTCATAGGAGATGGCTTTAAACTTGAACTGCAACACTGACTCTTCCTTGGGTCTCTAGGATGCCAGCCCACCTTGCAGATCTTGGATTTTCCAGCCTCCATAATTATGCAAATTAGTTGAAAGTTGCTTGTTGTGTCCGATTCTTTGCGATCCCAAGGACTATACAGTCCATGGAATTCTCCAGGCCAGAATACTGGGATGGGTAGCCTTTCACTTCTCCAGGAGATCCTCTCGATCTGGGCATCAAACCCAGGTCTCCCACACTGCAGGTGGATTCTTTATCAGCTGAGCCACAAGCGAAGCCCAAGAATACTGGGGTAGGTAGCTTATCCCTTCTCTAGCGGATCTTCCCAACCTAGGAATTGAACTGTGGTCTCCTGCATTGCAGGTGGACTGAGCTATCAGTTCAGTTCAGTTCAGTCGCTCAGTCGTGTCCGACTCTTTGCGACCCCATGAATCGCAGCATGCCAGGCCTCCCTGTCCATCACCATCTCCCAGAGTTCACTCAGACTCACGTCCATCGAGTCCGTGATGCCATCCAGCCATCTCATCCTCACCAGTGACTCTAAGAGATATAGATTATGGTGTTTAGCAACCATCATTAAAGATTATGATCTAATTCATTTTGCCCAAGGAACTTGGTGAGAAATCTGTAATTTTATTTCTCTATTATTTGACCTGCTCTTTCTCATGCCCAATAAAACATCTTGGTGTACTGGCCTCTACGTGTAGTCGCTGGCCATCACACAAAGGAAAGCAAGAACCTGAAAGCTTGGCATGTTTTATGTTTTCAAGAATCTGATAAACTAGTTAATATTTTACCCTGGGAACTTTTGGAGAGACAATTAGATGCTCAGAATACCACAAAGACTTAGGAAATTAGATTTAAACCTAAAAGAACCTAATTCATTCATTGGTCTAGTAACAACCTACTGTCTTTATGCTGGTACTACTGGACAGTATAGATTCTACTCTAGAACAGTTAATACTTTCGTTTGTTTGTTTATTGAAGTGTAGTTGATTTACAGTATGTTCATTTTTGCTGTACAACACTGATTCAGTTATATATCTATATACATATTTTTAAATGCTCTTTTCCATTATGGATTATCATAATTGAATATTGTTGTCTGTGCTATACAGTAGGACCTTGTTATTATCCATTCTATATATAACAGCTTACATCTGCTAACCCCAACCTCCTACTCTATCCTTCCCCTAGCTCTCTCCTCCTTGGCAATCATAGCCTATTCTCTGTGTCTGTGACTCTGTTTCTGTTTTGTAGATAGGTTTATTTGTGTCCTCTTTCAGATTCCACATGTAAGTGGTATCATATGGTATTTGTCTTTCTCTGACTTACTTCACTTAGTATGATAAGCTCTAGTTGCATCCATGTTGCTGCAAGTGGCAGTACTTCATTCATTTTATGGCTGAGCAGTATTCCATTGTATATATGTACCACATCTTCTTTATCCATTCATCTGTTGATGGACATTTAGCTTGTTTCCATGTCTTGATTATTGTAAATAGTGCTGCTATGAACATAGGGATACATGCATCTTTTTGCCTTAGAGCTTTGTCTGGATATATGCCCAGGAATAGACTTGCTGAATCACATAGTAGCTCTATTTTTAGTTTTCTGAGGAGCCTCTTTACTGTTTTCCATAGTGGCTGTACCAATTTACATTCCCACCAACAGTATAGGAGGGTTCCATTTTCTCCACATCCTTTCCAGTATTTGTTGTTTGTAGAGTTTTTAACGATGGCCATTCTGACTGGTTTGAGCTGGTACCTCATTGCAGTTTTGATTTACATTTCTCTAATAATTAGAAATGTTGATCATCTTTTCATGTGCCTATTGGTTGTTTGTATTTCTTCTTTGGTGAAATGTCTGTTTAGGTCTTCTGTTCATTTCTCAATTGGGTTGTTTTGGTTTTTGTTGTTGTTGAGTTGATTGAGCTGTTTGTATGTTTTGGAAATTAAGCCCTTGTTGGTCGCATCGTTTGCAAATATCTTCTATTCTGTAAGTTGTCTTTCTGTTTTGTTTATGGTTTCCTTTGCTGTGCAAAAGTTTGTTAGTTTTATTAGGTCCCATTTTTGTTTTTATTTCTGTTGCCTTGGGAGACTGACCTAGGAAAACATTGGTGTGATTTTTGTCAAAAAATGTTTTGCCTAAGTTCATTTCTAAAAGTTTTTATGGATTCATGTCTTATGTTTAAGTCTTTAAGCCATTTTGAGTTTATATTTGTGTGTGTTGAGAGGATGTCTTCTAACTTCATTTATTTACATGCAGCTGTCAAACTTTCCCAGTATAACTTTTTGAGTAGATTTTTTCCCACTGTATATTCTTGCCTGCTTCATTGAGGATTAAAGGTGTTGACCATAGGTGCATGGGTTTATGTCTGGTCTCTTCTGTTCTGTTCCATTGATCCATGTATCTGTTTTTGTGATAGTACCATACTGTTTTCATTTCTGTAGCTTTGTATTCAGATAAGGCGATGGCACCCCACTCCAGTACTCTTGCCTGGAAAATCCCATGGACAGACGAGCCTGGTAGGCTGCAGTCCATGGGGTTGTGAAGAGTCGGACACGACTGAGCAACTTCACTTTCACTTTCGCTTTTCACTTTCATGCATTGGAGAAGGAAATGGCAACCCACTCCAGGGTTCTTACCTGGAGAATCCCAGGGATGGGGGAGCCTGGTGGGCTGCCGTCTATGGGGTCACACAGAGTCGGACACGACTGAAGTGACTTAGCAGCAGCAGCAGCTTTGTATTAATAGTATTGTCTGAAGTCTAGGAGAGTTATACTCCTATTTTAGAACAGTTAATACTTGATAACACTGTCAGTCATTCACTGATTATTGGTTACTTACATCTTTTTCTGCTATTTGAAATCACACAGATTTTAGCAGTGGCTATTTTCCTCTACTCCTTTAAACTTGAACATTGTAAATAAATGTACATGAACTTGATGACCTTTGTTTTCTGTATAATATCTTCCTCTAGCCCACTTTCATTAGTGGTGATGGTGTGAAAAATGTGAAATCCAGAGGTGATCTTCACCAATGCAGGGGAAAGTAGGTCAGTATACTCTGTACCAGTTCTAGCACTGACTTTTGACCCCCTTAGACTTTTAACCCCAGAGAGTATAGTAAATCATTTCTGGGTAAACCAAATAAGACTGTTGGGAGGCCTCTGTTACATGCAAAATTTGTAGTTCAGACCTCTGAAATACGTCAAAGAGACAGAGCCCTGGAAAACACAACAAAGTATGTGGAAATGACTCATTCGCAACTTTTGAAAAGCAAAAAAAAAAAAAAAGAGGCTGTTTCTACCATTTTGTTTTGGGTTTGACAATTTCACCATTAGAGAGGTAAACATAT
>SJYT01039139.1:107167-132388 GCA_006410635.1 Cephalophus harveyi
TGGTATCTCTTCACGGCTGCTCCAGCAAAGCACAGCCGCTGCTCCGCTGAGCTATCAGGGAAGCCCATAATTGTGCAAGGCAGTTCCTTAAAGTTAATTCCTATCTCAGATTGGTTCTGTTTCTTTGGAGAACCCTGGCTAATACAACTACATTCAGTAAAATTTTCACTTTGATATATATTTCATGTCTAGAAGTTTCATTCGGTTCTCTTTTCATGTGTTTTATATCTGCATTATAGTTATGTTATTCTTTATGTAACTCACTCGCTTCAGTAGTTTCCGACTCTTTGTGACCCTATGGACTCTAGCCCACCAGGCTTCTCTGTCCATGGGATTCTCCAGGGAGAATACTGGAGCAGGTTATTTCCTTCTCCAGGGGATCTTCCCAACCCAGGGATTGAATCCACGTCTCCTATGACTCCTTCACTTCAGGTGGATTCTTTACCCACTGAACTGCCTGGGAAGCCCTTCTTTATTCTTTAGCATGTTTATAATAGATATTAAAAAAAATCTTACCCACTATTTCTGGATCTGTTNTTGAATCCACGTCTCCTATGACTCCTTCACTTCAGGTGGATTCTTTACCCACTGAACTGCCTGGGAAGCCCTTCTTTATTCTTTAGCATGTTTATAATAGATATTAAAAAAAATCTTACCCACTACTTCTGGATCTGTTTCACATGATTGATTTTTTTCCAGTGCAGTCAAATGGCCTTCCTTTTGTGTGCCTGCTTCCCTGAGATCTCTTCCTTTTCTTATGTAGACACTTGTCATATTGGATTAAGGCTTATGACCTCATTTAAAGCTTAATTACCTCTTAAAAGGCCTTATCGCCAAATACAGTCACATGGAGAGGGGTTAGTGCTTCAGCCTATGAATTTGGGGGATACAGTTCAGCCCATAGCACTGTTGTTGTTTTGTTTTGTTTCCCTTAATGAGTGTCATTTAATGAGGCTGTGTTCTGGCGGGGAGTTAAGTTGCTTGGGAAACAGCCTCCCTCTTTCAGGGCTTGTTTGCAGCTTTGTTAGGGCAATACTATAGAAGCCTTTATTCTAGATCTGGTATAGCTCCACTGTAAGGACATCGTCCTCTGGACTCTCTACTGAGTGCTGATCAGTGATGAGTCACTGCTCTGGCTGGTTAGGACTTAACATTTCTTTCAGTCTTTTCAGCTGTCCAGGTGTTCAGCTTACAGATCCCTGGTCATTTTGTCCTTGGTTCTATGGAGTTACATCCTGTTAATGCACACCTTGAGGCTTCCCTGGTGGCTCAGAGGATAAAACGTCTGCCTGCAATGCAGGAGAACCGGGTTTGATCCCTGGGTTGGGAAGATCCCCTGGAGAAGGAAATGGCAACACACTCCAGTATTCTTGCCTGGAGAATCCCATGGACAGAGGAGCCTGGCAGGCTACAGTCCACAGGATTGCAAAGAGTCGGACACAACTGAGCAACTTCACTCACTCACTAATGCACACCTTAATACTTGTGCATTAAAGAGTTTCCTGAAGCTCTTTCTCTGCCCAGTTCTCTCTTCTCTGGGATTTTGCCTCCACAAAGTCCAGCTGTCCCAGCACACTCAGACCCAAGTGTCTGTATTCACAGTGCAGCAAGACTGTCCACCTGCTTGGGATTCTCCTCCATCTACAGTCTGTAAAGTTCCTCTGGTCAAGAACTAGTGCAAAAACAAGGCTGTTCTTATTTTCCTTCCCCCCTCCCCCCGAGATTATAGCTTTGCAATGACTGTTGTTCCATATTTGGAAGCCATTGTTAGTATATCTTCCCAATTACCTAGTTGTTCATAGGAAAAGGAGCTATGTAGCTAGTTACTCTATCAAGGGATATTTCTTTATTCTCCTCCCTATTTAAGACCTATGGAAGAAGCAGAAAATGTTAAAAAAAAAAAAAAAGCAACCCTATGGTGTCTAGATTTTGTATATGCTTTGTTTCACTTCTTTTGTCTTGAAATCTTTATTAAAACCTTAAAACCTCATTAAAAACTCCTTAGGATGCTGCGTTAATTGGATGCTGTATGTTTGGACTGAAGAACAAAGCCAGGGACAGAGTCAGATCCTGGGACTTGGCCCTGGCCCTGCTGAGGCGCTGGCAAAGGGGACGTCGGGGTGTGGAAAGTGGAACGCTGGGGCCCGGGGCTCACGAGGACAAGTGCCGTGTCCTTCCTCGCCACTGCACTTTCATCCGTTCTCTCAAATCGTGTCCTGACTTTGCATCTTGCCAAATAAACACCTCTGGCTTTATGAGTATTTTGCTGACCAGG
This sequence comes from Cephalophus harveyi, assembly GCA_006410635.1. Taxonomy (NCBI): domain Eukaryota; kingdom Metazoa; phylum Chordata; class Mammalia; order Artiodactyla; family Bovidae; genus Cephalophus; species Cephalophus harveyi. Next base: position 109,443 of record SJYT01039139.1, read on the forward strand.
TAGCTGGATGGAAGGGGTTAAACCATGGCCGCTAGATTTAGATGGCAGACGTATTTAGCCTTGAGGCTCTCAGCTTCTTTACTCAGTAGTTAATGGCTCTTGGGAAAGCCATGATACCTCTTCAAATCCTCCATTTGCTCATCTGTAAGGGAATGAGTGTTGTGATCTCACTGGGCTGTTATCAGGTCTATTAAGAGCACTGGGTATCATGTCTGATACAGGCTAGGTTTTCTCTAGTTGCCTATCNGGGAAGATCCCCTGGAGAAGGAAATGGCAACACACTCCAGTATTCTTGCCTGGAGAATCCCATGGACAGAGGAGCCTGGCAGGCTACAGTCCACAGGATTGCAAAGAGTCGGACACAACTGAGCAACTTCACTCACTCACTAATGCACACCTTAATACTTGTGCATTAAAGAGTTTCCTGAAGCTCTTTCTCTGCCCAGTTCTCTCTTCTCTGGGATTTTGCCTCCACAAAGTCCAGCTGTCCCAGCACACTCAGACCCAAGTGTCTGTATTCACAGTGCAGCAAGACTGTCCACCTGCTTGGGATTCTCCTCCATCTACAGTCTGTAAAGTTCCTCTGGTCAAGAACTAGTGCAAAAACAAGGCTGTTCTTATTTTCCTTCCCCCCTCCCCCCGAGATTATAGCTTTGCAATGACTGTTGTTCCATATTTGGAAGCCATTGTTAGTATATCTTCCCAATTACCTAGTTGTTCATAGGAAAAGGAGCTATGTAGCTAGTTACTCTATCAAGGGATATTTCTTTATTCTCCTCCCTATTTAAGACCTATGGAAGAAGCAGAAAATGTTAAAAAAAAAAAAAAAGCAACCCTATGGTGTCTAGATTTTGTATATGCTTTGTTTCACTTCTTTTGTCTTGAAATCTTTATTAAAACCTTAAAACCTCATTAAAAACTCCTTAGGATGCTGCGTTAATTGGATGCTGTATGTTTGGACTGAAGAACAAAGCCAGGGACAGAGTCAGATCCTGGGACTTGGCCCTGGCCCTGCTGAGGCGCTGGCAAAGGGGACGTCGGGGTGTGGAAAGTGGAACGCTGGGGCCCGGGGCTCACGAGGACAAGTGCCGTGTCCTTCCTCGCCACTGCACTTTCATCCGTTCTCTCAAATCGTGTCCTGACTTTGCATCTTGCCAAATAAACACCTCTGGCTTTATGAGTATTTTGCTGACCAGGTAGCTGGATGGAAGGGGTTAAACCATGGCCGCTAGATTTAGATGGCAGACGTATTTAGCCTTGAGGCTCTCAGCTTCTTTACTCAGTAGTTAATGGCTCTTGGGAAAGCCATGATACCTCTTCAAATCCTCCATTTGCTCATCTGTAAGGGAATGAGTGTTGTGATCTCACTGGGCTGTTATCAGGTCTATTAAGAGCACTGGGTATCATGTCTGATACAGGCTAGGTTTTCTCTAGTTGCCTATCGGGTTTCTTCATAAAATCAGGTGTAAAACTATGAACTGGATGTATTTGGGGCTAAGGTGAGCTGCAGGGAACTTGAGGACCTGAACAATTCTGTGTGTTATTTCTGGCCTTTGTTCACAGACCAGAAAATGAAACCAGGCAGATGATCTCTACCAAGGTTATCATCAAATTCCTGGTTGTGAAAGTCTAGCCAGGTGAGGCTTGGCTTTATCTGACAGTTTGCAGAACTGGCTGCTCAGGCAACAGTTTCTGTCCCACACATAGCCTGGGACACCACCTGTCCCGCCTTTCATGAGGTCTGCGCGCAGCTGTGATCAGGACAGACTGTGGAAAAGTCTAGCCAGGTGAGGCTTGGCTTTATCTGACAGTTTGCAGAACTGGCTGCTCAGGCAACAGTTTCTGTCCCACACATAGCCTGGGACACCACCTGTCCCGCCTTTCATGAGGTCTGCGCGCAGCTGTGATCAGGACAGACTGTGGTGGCTGCGCCACATGAGACCAGTAGGATCGTTACAGAGCAGTCTGTGTTTGGGTTCTAGGCAATTAGGAGCTGGACCTTTACAAAGGCTTTTCATTCACCCAAAGCAAGAACTCAAATTTCATCTGTTCTTTGCCTTTTAGCTCGCTCCTTTCCTTTCATCATTTCTGCTGTTCTGGTACTTGTGTCTTTTGTTTCCTCCTTCTAGGATGCCTGTTTCTCCATGCTTGTCTGGCTGCCCTGATCTGTCCTTCAGAACATGCCCCCTGGTTGGCTCATATTTCCCTCTTTGACACTCATGCTCATCCTGTCTCTCACTATACTGTTTAGTCATTCCCTGTTTGTTCATATGTATTGTCTGGTACCTAGCAGGTTTTTTTTGTTTGTTTGTTTTGTTTTTTTTTGAGTAGCTGAGGAAATAGGGAGAAAAGATAGTTAATCATCTAATCACTGTACAGCAGAAACTAATGTATCATAAGGTATCTAAAGAATTGCAGCACTGAAAGAGTTCTTGCTTTGCAGTCAGAGATAGATGGATTGAAGGCCCAGTGGTAGGAGTCAGAGTTCTCCAGAGAATCAGATACAGTAGGTTATCTCTCTGCCCCTCCTTCCCTTCCCCTGTTGCCCCGCTTTCCTCTCATCTCTATTGGTCTTGGGATATAACATGTATCAACTCCTTCTAACATTAGAAGGAGTTGACTCCCATAATTTTGGAGACAAAGATTCTTGAGATCTGTAGTCAGCAAGCTAGAGATCTAGGAGAGCCAATGGTGTAAGTTCCAATGAAGGCCAATAGGACTGAGACCCAAGAAGAGCCAAAGGCTGGAAAAGACCAAGTGTCCCAGGTCAATCAGGAGGGAAGGAGGAGTTTTCTTTTATCCGCCTTTCTTCTCTCCAGGTCTTCAGTGATAGGCTGAGGTCACCCACATTAAGAGGACGATCTGTTTCACTCAGTGTATGACTCAGGTGTTACTCTCACTCAGGAACTCCCTCACAGATGCATCCACCTGATGTCTGGCCAAATCTCACAGCTTGACTGTGGTCCAGTCAATTTGATGCATACAATGAACAATCATAACAACTCTATTACTTAAGAGCTGTGTGATCTTGAGCAAGTTACCTGACATCTTTGTGTTTAATTTTCCTTCTCTGTAAAGTGGGATAATTAATGTGCTCACTCATAGGCTAAGACAAGCCTACGAAGGGTGGTCTGAATGAGAACATGTAACAAACTCAGAGTGAAAGTTTACTGAGCGCTTAGTGTATACCTGGCACTGTGATACTGCTGCTACTGTTATCATCATTACCAATGTCATCGTCCCTCCACAAAAAGCTGTTGACGGTGGGTCTCTGCTCATCCCAGGTGAGCTAAGAGAGCCAGGGAGGAGGGGTCTGTGGAAAAATCTGATTGTTCTCTGGTATTATAATTTCACAGTTGGTTATCACACAGGCTTTAAAGTGTTTATTTCCTTTTCTTCCTTTTAAATGTTGGTCTCTGTTTCAAGAAACATTCAGTCTACATGACTGTGATTTATTTACTGTTAATGCACTGCTCAGTAGATTAGTAAGTGCCATTCAACAACAACAACAAAAAAGTATTCTGAGCCTCTTTAAGGAAGGTAGAACAGAGAGGTTTCTGCAGGCAGCAAACTGCATTGCCCAGTGGTCAGTGTTTGGCCCAGAGGCTAATAATTCAAGAGGTTCAAGGGAGTTCCAAGCCAAGCAAAAAAAGAGAAAGGCTTCTCATCTTTATTTTATTTGCTCTTAAGTAAAGTGGTATTTATATTTAATATGCCTGACAAATCCCATCACTTCTTTTATATGTAGGTTTCAGTTCAGTTCAGTCGCTCAGTCGTGTCCGACTCTTTGCAGGGGAGACACTACTTTAGCTGGAATAACCAGGGGAAAACTTTCTCTAAGAACATTTGAATAGAGACCTGGAAGAAGCAGGGAGTCAGGCATCCATATTCTGTGAAAAGCTGTGTTCTAAGTAGAAGGAGGAACAATGGGAAGGCCTTGGGGTGGGAGCAGGCCTGATAGCTGTAACCACCATTTTTTTCTCAGTGGTAAGATGACCACAGAACCTTCATTTTGCATTTTGCCCTTTTGCATTATAGCTGTCACCCAATAAACCAAATAATGTTATAGGTCCACTTCTTACTTTGTCGTTCAGATGGTAAAGAATCCACCTGCAATGCAGGAGACCTGGGCTCGATTCCTCAGTTGGAAAGATCCCCTGAAGAAGGGAATGGCTTTTAGTATTTTTGCCTGGAGAATTCCATGGATAGGAGCCTGGAGGGCTGTAATCCACGGGGTCACGAAGAGTTGGACATGACTGAGCGAATAACATTAACACTTTACAGTGTATAGTGAACATATTCCTGGAATATGGAAGTGAGCATATCTGTGAATTTATTTTTTGTAATTAAATTCCATTTTAAAGGTACACAGGAGCTTGTCCTTTTAAGGGACTCCACAGCTAATTATTTTAGTAGAGTGAATAGTTAGCCTTAGAAGATCCCTTAGTTTTTTATCATTTCAAAATCCTATGCTTTTATGTCTCTACAGAGGCTCAGCTTCTGTATATTTTCATAAAGGTGGAGGAAACACAACACTAAGTACATATAAATGGCAGCCAGCAGTTAGTCCAGCAGGTAAAATTTCACTGGAAGAGATTGAAATTGTTTTTTCCCCCCAAGCAATCTAAGGTTTATCAATCTCTACCTTACTTCTTCTGTTATCCATAAAAATGGCAACTGTGGGCAGAAAGGAAGTAGACATTAGAAGTCAGATGACTAGGAAAAAAGACTTTAAAGTAGCTGTTTCCTAAACTCTATTTAAAAGAGCAAGCCCACGTTTCTTCTCTTAAGGGAAGGATCTCCTTTTGAATTTCAGTTCGAGTGGGCTGTGTTATGATAGGAGCAAGTAAGGATGGTCCAGTTCCAAATTTTTTTCAATTTCCCAAAATCATCTTGGTTATTGTAAACAATCAAATGAAGCATAAAATGAATCATGCAGAGTGTATGTCCATACATGCATGTATGTGGAGGAAGGGTTGATATGTGAATTTTTACATGTCTCTCAGATGGCACTAGTGGTAAAGAATCCGCCTGCCAATGTAGGAGATGCAAGAGGCATGGGTTTGGTTCCTGGGTTGGGAAGATCCCTTTGAATAGGAAATGGCAACCCACTCCAGTATTCTTGCCTGGAAAATCCCATGGACAGAGGTGCCCAGCGGTCTATAGTCCATGAGGTTGCAACGAGTCAGATACGACTGAGCACATGGAAAGGTCCAGTTTGGTGTGGTGAATACATTTAATATGGCAAGGATAACATCAGCAGTATCACTCCTACTGGAGATATTTTTTTTGAATGGATTGTCTGCTTGAGTACCCTGCTAGTATATAACATGACAACCTCCTATGATTTTAAAACTATTCGTTCGTAATGATTCAAGAATTACTAAAGCAAAAAGGGGAAAAATAAAAGAGAACAAACATATAATTCATGGACAGAGTAATTTTCGGGCTTGAATAAGGAGCCAGTCCTCAACAGAATCAGTGCAGAAGGTTCATCCTCCAGCCATTCAAGGGTCTTACTGAACCACCATCACCAACCCAGCTATTGGTGCTTCTTGGACTTCATGTGCAGCCAACTTTGCTCAGCTGGGATTGGGAGGGAAAACTTTTTTTTGTTCTCCTCTTTTTACCATCAGTGAGTCAGCAGGAATGCTGGTTCTGAAGACAGTTTCCTATGCAGTGTACATTTCCCAGCTCTTTACAGTGGAGGCAGTTTCATAGTGATTTTGTTGTGGTTTCTTTTTTTTTTTAATTTAAATTTATTTATTTTAATTGGAGGCTAATTACTTTACAGTATTGTATTGGTTTTGCCATACATCAACATAAATCCGCCACAGGTATACACATGTTCCCCATCCTGAGCCCCCCCTCCCACCTCCCTCCCCGTACCATCCCTCTGGGTCATCCCTCCTCCCCCCAGCTAATTACTTTACAGTATTCTATTGGTTTTGCCATACATCAACATAAATCCGCCACAGGTATACACATGTTCCCCATCCTGAGCCCCCCCTCCCACCTCCCTCCCCGTACCATCCCTCTGGGTCATCCCTCCTCCCCCCCAACCTTGGGAGGTATAGGCAGTTCCCCACTTAGGCACCGGAAATGAATAGGGAGTTACAATTCTCAGGGTAACTCCACCAGCAGAGCTGTTTGTTTGGTATCTATCAAGTCCTGCCACTTTGAAATCATCTTCACCGCAATCTTATAGGCGTCATCTTCATCCCTTCTCTCAGTGTGACAAGGAAACAGATGAAAGTCCCCTGGAATTACCTCTGGGTGAAGTTGTTAGCCTCTCCCTCCTCCTAAAGCATCTTCTGAGCTCTCTCTTTCCTTGGAGTTGACATAGCTCTTGTCTGACCCACTCATCTGTTGCTTTTCCAGTCCAGATTTTGGGTGGAATTCATCCATGTTTGTGATACCTTTCACTAGATAAAGGCCACTTACTCATTCAGCCAATGAATACATATCTATGGCTGTTCTGGGCCAAGCACCGTGCTGGTATCTGGCTGTGTGAATTTGCATGGTCACGGCAGTGCTTGTTATCAATCTAGAGCCCACTTATCTCTGGCAGTTTCACAGATGGACATTGTACCTCCAACCATGCCTGATTCTTCGCTAACGTACTGGTGCTAGCTGGAACACAAAGCTTTTTGGTCCAGTGGGCTTGCAATGAAGGTTGATATTGATAATGCCAGTGGAGATGGGATGGGTGTCAAGCGTCAGAGAAAGGCACATGGTCACTTAATCTACTTTTATTCATTCCTTCTCATATCCTCGAGGTCCAGATCTCTCTCTCTCTCTCTCTCTAATATTGGATGGTTTGGCAGAGAGCACCCTTACATTTTGAACTCTGACAAAGAGCTCTTGTATCAGGGCTTTTTAAAAAGCAAATTTAACAGAACCCAACAAAGTTTTTACAAAGTGTTCTCTCAACTATTGTGGAACAAAAATTTCTGTGAGAGATTGAAAGCAAAAGAATCATGTGTGGACCTCATTGCATGTTACTTGACCTAGTCTTGGAGGGTTGCATGTAAACCCCAAATTTGTAACTCGAAATCTATTTTAAGTCCACCCTGAAGAGTTGTTATTTAAAGAAATCCTGTAAAAAAGAACCCCCTGAAAGTTAGAGTTGGCGGAGGCAGCAGATTCTTTTTTTTTTTTTTTAAGGAGGGTGGGAATATGATTCTTACAGCCATCTTGGTTTAGCCCCAGCCTGGTATGACCTGAGAATCATAATTTTAAGAACCTGTGGGAATAAGGAAAGAAGAGAGAATGGATCAAAAGATATGTGGAGTATGGACAATGGCTTCATTTTTCTCCACTGGGAAAATTTTGTTCCCTGTCCCTTCCCTCCCAGAAAAGATTCAGGGGTATGGTCTCAGTTTGTTCTGAACTGTCTGGAAGGAGAGTGGGGGAATGCCCAGCTTTCACAATATCAGTCACTGGATAGAGCAACATTTCTCAGGAGCCCCAGGACACAACATTATAGAGAAAGGGGTAACTTCCGGTTCTGCAGGGACACATTCCTAAGGAAGTAATTGTAATATTTTGTTTAGAAAAGAGGCAAGATCATTTGCTTGAACATCTGAACTGGCTACAGGAATCCCATAATTTGCATTTGAAGGGGGCATTTTTTGTGTGTGGATTGTTATCTTGAGAAGAAACAAAGAAAAACTTGGTTTCAAACCCAACATTCCACAAGGAAATGGAAATTTCACTGTTCCTTTCTGACATAAAAGGTCATCTTGTTGTTTATCTATGAAGCCAGGGGAAATTGGCTGTTGAGTACTTTGCATTTGGAAACACTGGCCCAAATTCAAAGAAGTCTGATGCTTTCTCCCCTCTCAGCCCTGTTTTTATTTAAAGATGCTGGACTCATGAATCATTGGTGAAAACTTGAAATACAGCTACTTCTGTTTCAGAAGATGGGGGCCTTATTGTAAAAAGAGAACCCAATGTCAAGGATGCCCTAGAATGCCTAGGGATATAGACTCTGAGAATATAACTGCTATAACGTTCCCAGATTTTGCGTTACAGGATGCACTGTACTCTCTTGTACTTGATGAAATCACTGTAAAAACCTTTGGCAAGATGGGGATCTCGGGTGCATCTTGAAGTTTCCAGCAAAGTCTCAGAATAGTTACCCTTCAAGGAGGGTGGTGACATAATTGGCTAAATGCAAAATGAAAATATGGGGCCCTTTTTTTTTTTTTAAGTATAGTTAAAGGGGTTTAAACATAAACCTTTTCCTTTAAAAATATTTTATTGTAAAGCATAATGGTGTAAGTTGTGATACATAAGTAACACAAATTATGGTTAAAAAAAAGGTTTATTGTCATAATTTTATATACTACAGTTAAAAAAATAATAGTTCATCAAACTGTGATATCCTGATTGACCATAACATTTTTCTAGCTCTCTTATCTGGGAATCTATTTATCAGATTTATGAAAATTTATACTTTTAGCAATTTCATTTTCAGTTGATATAATTCATAGTAGCATGAGTTGCTGTTTGCATGTGCAAGATCACAAGTAATTTTGGATAATTTTAAATTTTGAGAAGGATCTTTCTACTGAAGTAACTGTTACTGGCAGCTAAGAGTATCTTATTGGCTATAATAGCATTAGGATAAATTTCTAAAGAATCATTTTGATATATAGACAGTATATCTAGAGCCGATGTTTCTGGCCTAACAGGTTCTCTAAAAAGATCTAACTCTCCATACAAATTCGTTTTGTAGAAAATTGAATTTAATTTTAAATGTAAATTTTCAGAATGGCAGTTTAATGTTTTCTCTGACATTTCCTGTAGCTTGCAAAGATTCTGGGAGCAACTGAAAGTGGCTTCACAATTTGTATATGTATATTTCAAAATGCTCCCCTGGTGGCTCAGAGGGTGAAGAATCTGCCTGCAATGCAGGAGACCAGGGTTCAATTCCTGGGTTGGGAAGATCCCCTGGAGAAGGGGATGGCTATCCACTCCACTATTCTTGTCTGGAGAATTCCATGGACAGAGGAGCCCGGCAGTGATATCCTGATTGACCATAACATTTTTCTAGCTCTCTTATCTGGGAATCTATTTATCAGATTTATGAAAATTTATACTTTTAGCAATTTCATTTTCAGTTGATATAATTCATAGTAGCATGAGTTGCTGTTTGCATGTGCAAGATCACAAGTAATTTTGGATAATTTTAAATTTTGAGAAGGATCTTTCTACTGAAGTAACTGTTACTGGCAGCTAAGAGTATCTTATTGGCTATAATAGCATTAGGATAAATTTCTAAAGAATCATTTTGATATATAGACAGTATATCTAGAGCCGATGTTTCTGGCCTAACAGGTTCTCTAAAAAGATCTAACTCTCCATACAAATTCGTTTTGTAGAAAATTGAATTTAATTTTAAATGTAAATTTTCAGAATGGCAGTTTAATGTTTTCTCTGACATTTCCTGTAGCTTGCAAAGATTCTGGGAGGAACTGAAAGTGGCTTCACAATTTGTATATGTATATTTCAAAATGCTCCCCTGGTGGCTCAGAGGGTGAAGAATCTGCCTGCAATGCAGGAGACCAGGGTTCAATTCCTGGGTTGGGAAGATCCCCTGGAGAAGGGGATGGCTATCCACTCCACTATTCTTGTCTGGAGAATTCCATGGACAGAGGAGCCCGGCGGGCTACAGTTCACGGGGTCTCAAAGAGTCGGACATGACAGAGCAACTAACAATTTCACTTTCCAAAATGCTTTTTTATGTCATCTGTTGTCTTTCTTCATACAGGATGCATTAATTTTAAAACTATCTTTCTTTTAAAATTGGTTATTTTAAAGTTTCATATGAAAATGTTCTTTTCCATGGAATGTGACACCCTTAACATTCAATTTCTATTTTTAAGCCTGTGGCTATTTGCTTTGCAATGTTGTAAATGTTGCAACAGTTTTTAAAACTGGATTTTTTTGAAGACTCCCAATAACTCATGGATAGGCAATGTCCATGTGCACATTTTTATTCTGTGATAATTTACTGACAGAGTTTATTGCCTGAGCACCAGCAGTTCCTATCCTGGCGTTCAGGACAGAGAGCTCATATTTATGCAAATGTCACGGGGCTGAGCTCTGAGCAATGACAGGCGATGGGCCTCCTGTTGCTGGGGCTGGCACAGCTGCTTTACGGCCTTTGCCGCCACCTACCTTGGCTCAGTCCCAGCCCTGGCTTCCCCCGCAGGGTCCCATGACATCCTGGACTGCCCTCAGCCTGTATTGCTGCCTGGTATATACCTTTCTGCTAGTTAACATCCTTCACTGTCATGTAAGACTTCACAGAAAAAGCCCCCATATTTAGCAATAAAATTACTAATAATTTTAAGAAAGCAACTGTAGAGCCTACACTAAGTATGGGTCTCTTCTGGGATTGAGTGCCTCTGTGAGGCAACCGGTCATATACACGTGCAGCCCGTGCTTCCTGGACTAGAGAATGTGGCCAATGGATGGAGCACAGGTTACTGACCGCATGCAGCCTAGGTTAGTTTCTGGCAGACTTATCTTCACAGTCCAGGAAGATAGAGAACTCCAGGAAGTTCTCCTTCATTCTAACCTGGACCTCAACACAGCCATTTAAAAAATACTTTCTCCAAATATTTATCAATCGCATTTATCGAAGCCTCTCATTAGTTCACCTAGTGGACAAAGGGCTTCCCTAGTAGCTCAGCTGGTAAAGAATCCACCTACAATGCCGGAGACCCCGGTTCGATTCCTGGGTGGGGAAGACCTGCTGAAGAAGGGATAGGCTACCCACTCCAGTATTCTTGGGCTCCCCTGGTGGCTCAGATGGTAAAGAATCCACCTGCAATGCGGGAGACCTGGGTTCGATCCCTGGGTTGGGAAGATGAACATGGACAAGGATTCACCTGAGCACAAACTAGCACCTGTTTTCACATCTGGAGACACTGACTTCTTATATTCCTGGCTCTACATAGAAACCAAGGGATTTCACAAGTAGAAGGGGCTGCATAGCTTCCCTGGGGCTTCCAAGTAGCCCTAGTGGTAAAAGAACATGCCTGCCAATGCAGAAGATGTAAGAGATATAGATTTGATCCCCAGGTCAGGAAGATCCTCTGGCAATGCCTACCCACTCCAGTATTCTTGCCTGGAGAATCCTGTGGACAGAGGATACTGGTGGGCTACAGTCCATAGAATCACAAAGAGTCAGACATGACTGAAGTGATTTATTGCACACACACACAAACACACACCTTACAACGCCCTTAATCCCAGTGGGTCATCAACCTGGTTCATTATCAGAATGCCCCTCAGGATTGTAAAACTGTGATATTCCCTGTTTCTGTCCCTAGAGATCCAGATGCAGAACAATCAGGACAAGGCTTGGGCAACTGCATTTTCCCAAGTGTTAGCTGGGGATTCTGAGGGGCTGCCTGGTTTGGGAGTATCAACTGATTTTCCTGAATAGGATTTTGTTCAAGTCTCCACAGTATTATTCCCTTCTCTGTCCCAGACTCCAGGGCTCATTTCATTCTTCCTGTAATTTGTCTTTATCTGACTCAGCGGTCTGAGCTCCATCTGCTGTGTTTTCCCATCTTCAGTCACACAGCCGTGAAATGGAAGAGGCCACTCTCTCTGGACACTCCTTTTAGGCTGAATCCTTTCTGCAGCTCTGTAAAGTCACTTCCAACTAGTGTAACAAGGAAGGTTCCAGATTGCCGGGTCCATAACAAGCTGGCACCATTAAATGGAGAAAGATGTATATATGTGGGAATGTGTATGAGTGAGTGTGAGTCCTCATGTGTACGTGGGTGGGAGTGTATGCATGAGCCGACTAGGTGGTGATGGTGGTGGAGGAAATTAATCAGGGGAGACTTTAAGAGCTACGGTATTTCAGACTAGCAATACCAGACCTGATGAGAGATGTGCATCAAGCCCTACAATTCATGAGTGGTTCAGAAGGGTCAGCAAAGACTAACTCATCTAATTTGAATACACCTTTTAAGGCCCCAAAGAGGTAGTTTTAACAGCCTGTTTCATTTAAGATAGTCTCTGTTTGGCTGCAATAATAAACAACCCCCAAATCTTAGTGTCTGTAACAACTCACAGCACAGGTCCATTGCACAGCTTTGGGGAACTTGGCTTCTTGTCTCTTCTGTTTGAGATTCAGGCTGATGGAACAGCCCATCCTCAACACTATGGTTTGCCAGCAGAGGGAACATCCTACACAGCAAAAAGTGGTCTGGCCTGGAAATGGCACATCGTTTCTGCTCACAGTTCTTTGGCTAGTCACGTGGCCGGGCCATAGAACAGAGACAATGAGGTCATACAAAAATGAGAACTGTTAAGTACCCTCAAAATCAATCACTATTGTGAGGTATTTTAGAGAAGGTACCACATTATCCAGTAAAGCATAAGCATCTAAGGAGTGGGAAAGGCCAGAAATAGGCCACCTTAGAAGACTAGATATATTCATGGATAATAGCTCCCCACCACTGAAGGCTGGAAGAGCCACTCTGGGAGGCTGAGATGAAAGCATTTCATGTTGGTTTCTCTCATTGTATCAGAGATCCCAGTGGTAAAATGGACTTTCTTCTTGGTTCTTTTCCTGGGCATTTTTCTTTCTTTCTTTTCTTAAAAACATGATTCATTAAAAAAATTGTTTATTTAATTTTTGGCTGTTCTGGGTCTTCATTGCTGCACGTCGGCTTTCTCTAGTTATGGTGAACAAGCTTCTCACTGTGGTGGCTTCTCTTGTTGCAGAGCATGGTCTCTAGGGTGCCTGGACTCAATAGTCATGGCTTACAGCTTAGCTGCCCCATGGCATATGGACTTTTTCCAGACCCAAGGATTGAACCTCTGTTCCCTGCGTTAGCAGGTGGATTCTTAACCACTGGACTGCCAGAGAAGGCCCTGGCCATTTTCCCTATTCTTCTCATGCCTCCCTGTAAATCTTGATGGTAAAGATGGAGATTGTGAGTATAATTATACATTACAGAACTTACAGGTGGCTGAATAGGAGTTGTTTTTCTAGCTCCCCCTTTATTCTACATTGTCCTAGTTCTTAATCTTACCCCTTAGCCACCTTGCCTCCTGCCTCAGTGTTTGATTCCCTATTATGTGATTGCTTTGGACAAAAAGTTCAAATTAAACTGGAGGCCCTCATTTTATTTAGGACTTGGTATTTAGGGAGAACTTGGAAATTATTAAACTCCAGTACTTTGGTCACCTCATGCGAAGAGTTGACTCATTGGAAAAGACTCTGATGCTGGGAGGGATTGGGGGCAGGAGGAGAAGGGGACGACAGAGGACGAGATGGCTGGATGGCATTGCTGACTCGATGGATGTGAGTCTGCGTGAACTCTGGGAGTTGGTGATGGACAGGGAGGCCTGGCGTGCTGCGATTCATGGGGTCACAAAGATTCGGACACGACTGAGCAACTGAACTGAACTGAACTGGAAATTATTATAAGTGAGTGGGAAACTGAGTCTGAACATGAGATTTAGGACAGCCATGTGTGGTCAAAGTGTTTTCTGTTTTAGAATTTTAGAAGCTGTGGAAAGTAAAAGATGGATGTAAAATAACAACAACAAGAACAAAAAGCTCTAGACATCCTAGAACCTGGAGAAGATATTCAACTTTCAGGAAAACAAGTTGATTTTTCCTTGCAATAAGGTATCTAAAGAATTGCAGCACTGAAAGAGTTCTTGCTTTGCAGTCAGAGATAGATGGATTGAAGGCCCAGTGGTAGGAGTCAGAGTTCTCCAGAGAATCAGATACAGTAGGTTATCTCTCTGCCCCTCCTTCCCTTCCCCTGTTGCCCCGCTTTCCTCTCATCTCTATTGGTCTTGGGATATAACATGTATCAACTCCTTCTAACATTAGAAGGAGTTGACTCCCATAATTTTGGAGACAAAGATTCTTGAGATCTGTAGTCAGCAAGCTAGAGATCTAGGAGAGCCAATGGTGTAAGTTCCAATGAAGGCCAATAGGACTGAGACCCAAGAAGAGCCAAAGGCTGGAAAAGACCAAGTGTCCCAGGTCAATCAGGAGGGAAGGAGGAGTTTTCTTTTATCCGCCTTTCTTCTCTCCAGGTCTTCAGTGATAGGCTGAGGTCACCCACATTAAGAGGACGATCTGAATAATTTACATATAGCAAAATTCACCCTTGTGAATTTGAGTTTTGACAAATGTGTACAATCGTGTAGCCGGCAAAACAATAAAGATATAGAACATTTTTTTATTATTTTCCTAGAGTTTGCTGTGTCTCTTTGGCAGTCAGTCCTCTGTCCACATTCTGAGCCCAATAACCATGGATTTGTTTTCTGTTCTTATCGTTTTATCTTTTGTGGAATGTGATGTGCATGGGATCGTATGGAATGGACTCTTCATGTCTGGCTTCTATTTTTTGACATAGTGCTTTGGAGACTCATCCTGTTGTTATCAGTACTCCTCTTTTTAGGTTGCTGACTTGTAGTCCACTGTCGTGATATTCTAAAAGCTGAATGGTTTCTGAATGGACATAGATTTTTATTTCTCTTGGGTAAATAATTAGTACTGTGATTTCTGGGTAGTATGGTAAAGTATATGTTAAACATTATAAGAAATTGCCATATTATTTTCTAAAGTGGTTGTATCATTTTGCATCTCTACTAGCAGTATATGAGAATTCCACTTGCTCCATACTCTTGTTAACACTTGGTATGCTCAGTCCTTCCAATTTTGATTACAAGTGAGTGATATGAACATCTTTTCATGTGCTTATTGACTATTTATAAACAATTTTTGCAAACTTTTTACATTATATGGCCATTTGTACTGCTTTTTTTCTTTTGAATTTTTTATATATTCCATATTCATTTTTTGTAGGGGGATCAGATATGTGGTTTTCAAGCATTTTCACCCAGTATGTTGCCATTTTTTAAAATTTTCATGTCTTTTGAAAACAGAGGTTTTTAATTTTGGTGAAGTCCATATGTTTTTCTTTCATGGTTCATGCTTTTTTTGTCCTATCTACAGTCTTGAGTAATCCAAAGTCATAAAATTTTGTCTCGCTTTCTTCAAGAAATGTTGTTGTTTTAGCTATTGTATTATCTATATATATGGTGTGAGATAAGAGTTGAGAATATCTCATTTTTTCTGTCTGTCTGCTTATTGATATCCAACTGTTCAAACACCATTTGTTGAAAAGACTCTTCTTTCTCTACTGAATTCCTTTCTTGTGGAATCTTTGTTAAGAATCAGTTGATTCTCCTTCTTTTATTCATCTATACACTTATTCTTATGCATTTACCAATTTCTGGTTTCTGTGGCTCCACAGTAAGTCTTGAAATCTGTTAATGTGTGCCCCCCAACTTTATTCTTTTTCAAAGTTGTTTTGGCTGTTCTAAGTCCTTGCATTTCCATATGGACTCAGCTTGCCAATTTCTAAACAAAATCCCATTGGATTTTGACTGCCATAACTTTTCACCTACAGGTTAATTTGTTGAGAAACGACATGTAACAGTATTGATCTTCTAATCCATGTATTTCAGGCTTCTTTATCTTAGTAAATCTTATAGTTCTCAGCATACAGATATTTCACATATTTTGTTAAGTTTATTCCAGAATTCTTTTTTCTTTAATGTTGTTGTAATGCTATTTAAAATTTTCAGTTTCTCATTGTTTGTTGTTAATATGTAGAAATAAACCTTTTTTTGGGGGGCCATCCTTACTTTTAGATTATGCAGGCCTTTACTTTTAAAATGAGCTCCTCAAAAAAATAAAATGAATTTCTCAGTGTATAGTTAGGTCTTACTTTTTTTATCCAGTTTGACAATCAATCTTATAATTGGACTGTTTAGACTATTTACCTTTAATTTATATGTAATAGTACATTACTATTTACACTTGCTGCCCTTATTGATATGACTGGATTTAAATCTACTACATTGCTATCTGTTTTCTATTTGTTCCATCTGTTATTTCTCATATTTTCATAAATATATATTTTAGGCCTACATTGATCGAGGATGAGATGGCTGGATGGCATCACGGATTCGATGGACGTGAGTCTGAGTGAACTCCGAGAGATGGTGATGGACAGGGAGGCCTGGCGTGCTGCGATTCATGGGGTCACAAAGAGTCGGACACGACTGAGCGACTGAACTGAACTGAACATTATTTCATGTATATTAATATGCAAAATAACCTTTGCTTATTATCCTTGAGGTCTAGGGCTTTTATGTTGAATGAGGAGAAATGGCTTCAGTGTCAGTCACCCTATGTTTGAATCCTGGCGTTACTGTGAACTTGGGAAAATTACTAAGCAGCTTTGTCTCAATTTTCTCATCACTACAAGGAGGACAGTAATAGACCTCTCCCCACCCATAGGTTCTTCGAGGATGAAAAGAGATAATGCATGCAAATTGTGTAAGAGAGTGAAGCTTGTAGTAAGTACTCAAATATACAGAAACCGTTTTTGACCTTAAATTACATCATAAACATGATTTCATGTTTTATGCAATCTTTGTAACTGTCATTTTGATGGCTGGATGATAGCCTATAATGCAAATACAAACCACTATGATTAACTCACTTCTGATGGATTTGACAGGTTATTTCCAGTTTGGGGCCATTCTGAATAATACTATAGTTAATGTCTTTTCATTTTTGTTTTTTCCATATAATATCCTTTTTTTTTTGTTTTTTTTTTTTTTGCTTTAGTTTACTGATCTCCTTTAGAGAAATCCTTGGAATGGTATTTCTGGGTAAAGTATATGAACATGGTTCTTACTGTATATCTTTGGGAGTCCAGCAGGGACTAGAAAAAGATGTCACCCTCCACCTCTTATTTTCATGGGAACTAGAAGCTATTTCTTGCTCGTGTCCCTTTGAAAGAGGCACCTTCATTTTATCTCTTTCTCTGTTGAGTGAAGTGTCCTGGCCTTTCTTACGCATCCTAACGGCTCATTATTCACACCTGTCATCCGTTTCGGTGGCTCTAGAAAATTGCAAGGCTCATTTTCATGTCGGTTGTCTCTCCTTGGAGCCCCTCAAGAAGAAGCAGCGTGTTGTTGACGGTGGGGGCTGTCTGCCCTGCAGTTCTCTCTTTATTTGGCTCAGTTGGACATGTACCTTCTCTGAGAGGCATCCTTCCAGAGCTGCTTAGAAGTTTCCAGGCTGGAGAGAGAAGTAGGCTCTGGTGCGCCCTGCCTAGCAGACCTGATTTCTCGTGCAGACGCCATTGCTTGAGGGTAAACAGTAGGGAGAATAGCTCTCCCACCGCGGCTGCTCCCTCTGAAAAATTGGCCTGTTCCTTTTTCTGGCCTTATTCTCTCTGGAATTCACTTTCTTAGCAGTCTCACTGTTTTGCTAGAATGTAGATTAGAGGAAACACATAAACACATACAACCTGTGGTTTCCATTTAGGCTGAGGAGTCCAGTTTTGAGGGCGAATCCTGCAGCCATGTCCTGGTAGGACAAGAAAGTTGCCAAGGCTAAGGAAGTCTCATGTTTGGCAGGAGACCAAGGTGAGCAAGGCTGTACTCTGAGCCTAGAGCCTTTTATGCTCCCCCAGAGGGCATCTTGGACATCTCAGAGGGCATCATACAGTATACAGTGGCAGTACCGAGACTGTCCATTTGCTGTACCACTCGATTTGAAGCTGAGAATGTTTCAGATGGGCAATATTTAAATCTGGAGACACTGTGAGTTTAGTCCTGCATTATCTGGTGTCCATCTAGATGGTCTCCCAAGTCAGCTCTTTGCTGCCTTCTGGGCTCACCTAGAGACTGGCAGAGGCTTAAGAACAAAGTCTTTGACTTGCACCCTCTTATATCCAGCCAGCCTTAGATCAAACAGTCCTTTAATTCTCCTCTTTTCACCTCGGCTCCTGGTGACTTTTCCAGTCCTTTGTCCCCACCCATCACCAGCCTGGGGTGACGGTCAGCTTCCTACCTCTGTCACTTCTCAGATTCCTCTTTATCAGAGTGAAGTAAAGCAGGGGTCCCCAAACTCTGGGATCTAATACCTGACGATCTGAGGTGGAACTGATGTAATAATAATAGAAATAAAGTAGAAAAGACCCTGATGCTGGGAAAGATTGAGGGCAGGAGGAGAAGGGGCTGACAGAGGATGAGATGGTTGGATGGCATCACTGACTCAATGGACATGAGTTTGAGCAAACTCAGGGAGATAGTGAAGGACAGGGAAGCCTGGCATGCTGGGGTCGCAAAGTGTCAGACATAAATAAGCAACTGAACAACAACAACACAATAAATGTGATGTGCTTGAATCATCCCCAAACTGTCCCCCAGTTTGTGGAAGAATTGTCTTCCATGAAAACAGTCCCTGGTCCCCAAAAGGTTGGGGACTGCTGATAAACCATTCCATCCCTTCTGTATTAAATATACCTGCCACACACCTGCTTTTTCATATTGGCTCTTTCCAGTCATCCTTCCACATATGTATTTCTTTAAGTTACCAGGTGGTTGTGAGTATGGAAGGGGATATAGAGATGAGCAGAGGGGAGCCTCCAAGGAGGTGAATTGATTAGCTTTGAATCCACACTAGAAAAGTGAGTGATGGGAAGGGAGGTTTTTATTACAGAGAAAGTGACATACTCAAGCAATACAGAACATTGTATTCAAATACTCTGAATTAAAAATGAACATCCTGGGAGAGAAGTCCCAAGATTATCAGAGGTCTATAAAGTCACCTTGCTCTACCTGTCTTAATGATGGCTCTTCATTTCAGTTCAGTTTAGTTGCTCAGTCGTGTCCGACTCTTTGCGACCCCATGAATCGCCACACGCCAGGCCTCCCTGTCATCACCAACTCCCGGAGTTCACTCAAACTCATGTCCATTGAGTCGGTGATGCCATCCAGCCATCTCATCCTCTGTCGTCCCCTTCTCCTCCTGCCCCCAATCCCTCCCAGCATCAAAGTCTTTTCCAATGAGTCAACTCTTCACATGAAGTGGCCAAAGTACTGGAGTTTCAGCTTCAGCATCAGTCCTTCCAATGAACACCCAGGACTGATCTCCTTTAGGATGGACTGGTTGGATCTCCTTGCAGTCCAAGGGACTCTCAACAGTCTTCTCCAACACCACAGTTCAAAAGCATCAATTCTTTGGCGCTCAGCTTTCTTCACAGTCCACCTCTCACATCCATACATGACCACTGGAAAAACCATAGCCTTGACTAGACGGACCTTTGTTGGCAAAGTAATGTCTCTGCTTTTGAATATGCTATCTAGTTTGGTGATAACTTTCCTTCCAAGGAGTAAGCGTCTTTTAATTTCATGGTTGCACTCACCAACTGCAGTGATTTTGGAGCCCAGAAAAATAGTCAGCCACTGTTTCCACTGTTTCCCCATCTATTTGCCATGAAGTGATGGGACCAGATGCCATGATCTTCGTTTTCTGAATGTTGAGCTTCAAACCAACTTTTTCATTCTCCTCTTTCACTTTCATCAAGAGGCTTTTTATCTCCTCTTCACTTTCTGCCATAAGGGTGGTGCCATCTGCATGTCTGAGGTGGTTGATATTGCTCCCAGCAATCTTGATTCCAGCTTGTGCTTCTTCCAGCCCAGTTTCTCATGATGGCTCTTCAGTTCATGCTGAAGTCATAACATAGGAGTTTACTGTAGGGACCCCACATTTGTATGTGTGTGCCTCTCGGGCCTGGAACATCACAGATGAATTGTTTTTCAATTATGAAAACAAGTGGGAGTCACAGTCAGAGGCACTATGCCTGAGTTCATGAGTTCCAGGTCCCCCATGGGAGGCACAGAGACATCAACCAAGACCCCATGTCACTAGGTGTCTGTGCCTTTTCCCGCCCAGGCTCTGGGTGTTTTGTGCTCAGAAAGCGAGCCAAGATGAAAGGCTTTCTGAGAGAAAACCCTGGAGTACCTTGCCTTGATTTAAACATTGATAGAACTTCCTGGGCACACCCAGAAGGGAAAGGAAGGATCAAGAATGCACATTGTTCGATGTGATGATGAAGCAGCTTTCTTCCATCCATTTCCAGCCCCTCTTGTTATGTTATTTTCCTTGGAAGAAAGCTTTGTGTAGTGTGGTGTTGACTTAGTCCAGCTGCAGATAAAAACACTCAAGGTGTCAGCCAGACAGAGACATCCCAATGAGAACTTCATATGTATTTTGTTTTATATGTATATCAATATCCACAAACATATATATGATACAGATAGATGTTAAAACAAAACGATGTACATGTATGTGATACAGATAAAATGAAACAAGATGCACATGAATATTTATCCATATCTACACACATTCATATACTAGAGTGATGTGGGTTGGCAGTTATGGTCCCAGAGTTTACTTTTTAATTGACATATAGTTGATGTATAGTGTTGTGTTAGTTTCTGCTGTGCAGCAGAGTAATTCAGTTATACGTGTATATAGATGATTATATTTTCCATTATGGTTTATCACAGGATACTGAATATAGATCCCTGTGCTCTACAGAGAACCCTGTTGTTTCTCCATTCCATATGCAATAGTTTATATCTGCTAATCCCACACTCCCGATCCACTCCTCCCTCATCCTCCTTCCCCTTGGCAACCACGAGTCTGTTTTTATGTCTGTGAGTCTGTTTCTGTTTTGTAGAAAAAGCTCATTTGTGTCATATTTTAGACTCTGCGTGTAAGTGATGTCACATGATATTGTTTTTCTCTTTATGGCTTTACTTAGTATGATAACCTCTAGGTCCATCCATGTTCTTGCAAATGGCATTATTTTATTCTTTTTAATGGCTGGATAGTATCCCCACTGTATATATGTATCACATTTTATCCATTTGTCTGTTGATGGACACTTAGGTTGCCTTCATGTCTTGGCTGTGGTGAACAGTGCTGCTATGAACCTGTATATTTTATTTTATTTTTTTACCATCAAAATTCAAACTTTATTTTGTATAACAAAACATAATCTAAATGAGTTAATCAGTATCTACATCTTTTTATACTTCTCAATTTTTTGAAGACAGAATGGCCTTATTGTTATTGGAATTATTCTATTAAGGCTTTTTTAAAATTAGAAATAATATTTTAAAACATTTTCTTTTTATTCTTTCTTCAAAGAGATGAAATTCATTTTATTTTATTTTATTTATTAACAAGGGCTTTTATTAACTCACTGGGCATTCATGACATAGTTAGCACAATTAAGCATGCCACTTTAAGCAAAAGAATTAGACACCATTCTCTGAATCAACTCCAATCCTTACTCCTTTAAGATACAGATGGTTCCTGAAGGCAGAATGAACCTGTATATTTTAGAATTAGAGTTTTGTCTGGATTTATGTAGGGCCATAGAGGTTTAATTAGACCTTGAAGAGGTTAGGACTTTGACTACTTTTATGAAATCCAAACCCTGGGGTATGTCTCAAGACTACTTGTGCCCTCCTTTTTCCTGGAAATACTGAATGACGAGGGTAAAATGAATTTTTCTGGGAAGTTTTGGTCTTTTTCAAATGTACTGGGAGGTTCAGGGTGAAGTAACAAGCAGTTTGGAACTTCCTTGTCACTCAAAGGTGTTGTGACATTGGTCCTCAGTTTGGATCCAGCTGGGTGTAAGTGTGACAGTCAGCATGGTGAGTTTGGAATCACTCTGCATGGTTTGAAGATTTTAATATTCAGGAAAACATATAGGATGGGACTTTGGAGCCAGGAAGTCATGAATGAAACTCTTAGTTCTTCCACTAATCAGCTGTGTGATCTTGAAAGTTACTTAAACTCTCTGGGCTTTAACTTCCTCATCTATAAAACAGGACATAAAATGGACTGCTTCATGGAGCAGTTTGAAGGATGCTCAAGAAATGTTCTGCTCCTTCCTCTTTCTTCCCTCCCCTCCTTTCTCTTCTTCCATCCTTCCTTCAGGTTCTACTGCCTTCCCACACTGCACCTTCGTATGTTTTTTGGGAAGGATTCAGAAACTTGGAGAATTTTGAGCATTACTTTACTAGCGTGTGAGATAAGTACAATTGTGTGGTAGTTTGAGCATTCTTTGGCATTGCCTTTCTTTGGGATTGGAATGAAAACTGACCTTTTCCAGTCCTGTGGCCACTGCTGAGTTTTCCAAATTTGCTGGCATATTGCATGCAGCACTTTCACAGCATCATCCTTCAGGATTTGAAATAGCTCAACTGGAATTCCATCACCTCCACTAGCTTTGTTCGTAGTGATGCTTTCTAAGCCCACTTGACTTCGCATTCCAAGATGTCTGGTTCTAGATGAGTGATCACACCATCGTGATTATCCAGGTCGTGAAGATCCTTTTTGTACAGTTCTTCTGTGTGTTCTTGCCATCTCTTCTTAATATCTTCTGCTTCTGTTAGATCCATACAATTTCTGTCCTTTATCGAGACCATCTTTGCATGAAATGTTCCCTTGATATCTCTAATTTTCTTGAAGAGATCTCTAGACTTCCCCATTCTGTTGTTTTCCTCTATTTCTTTGCATTGATCACTGAAGAAGGCTTTCTTATCTCTTCTTGCTATTCTTTGGAACTCTGCATTCAGATGCTTATAGCTTTCCTTTTCTCCCTGGCTTTTCACTTCTCTTCTTTTCACAGCTATTTGTAAGGCTTCACCAGACAGCCATTTTGCTTTTTTGCATTTCTTTTCCATGGGGATGGTCTTGATCCCTGTCTCCTGTACAATGTCATGAACCTCATTCCATAGTTCATCAGGCACTCTTATCTCTCAGATTTAGGCCCTTAAATCTATTTCTCACTTCCACTGTATAATCATAAGGGATTTGATTTAGGTCATACCTGAATGGTCTAGCGGTTTTCCCTGCTTTCTTCAATTTAAGTCTGAATTTGGTAATAAAGAGTTCATGATCTGAGCCACAGTCAGCTCCTGGTCTTGTTTTTGTTGACTGTATAGAGCTTCTCCATCTTTGGCTGCATAGAATATAATCAATCTGATTTCGGTGTTGA
>SJYT01039139.1:133131-205333 GCA_006410635.1 Cephalophus harveyi
TAAAGCTGAAACTCCAGTACTTTGGCCACCTCATGTGAAGAGTTGACTCATTGGAAAAGACTTTGATGCTAGGAGGGATTGGGGACAGGAGAAGAAGGGGACGACCGAGGATGAGATGGCTGGATGGCATCACCGACTCGATGGATGCAAATCTGAGTGAACTCCGGGAGTTGGTGATGAACAGGGAAGCCTGGCGTGCTGTGATTCATGGGGTCGCAAGGAGTCGGACACGACTGAGCGACTGAACTGAACTGAACTGAACTCAGAAACTTGATTGGAGGAGAAGTACAGAACCAAGGTCTTGGATAGGGTTGGCTGGGGGGTATTGCTCTGTGCATGGGAAGGGCTGACAGACAGGGGTGTCCCGATAGAAAGGATTAGTGCCAGGTTTGAAGGCCTGCAGCCTTCAAAGGCAGAAGGCCTGACTCTGTACCCCACTTCTTGTTAACAGAGAAACAGGTGCCTCCTAGAAGACATTATATACCTGATGTGGGTCACAATCAGGAACTTCAGATGACTTTTATTGTTGGTTATTGCAATAGATCCTCAGAGTAGGGGGGCTCTGCGAGTGGATTGCGGAGGTATAGATCCATAGTAAGACCCAGCAGGCTCACATTTAAGATGATCCCTTGGGGGCACTTGAGTGAGTTAGGACAACACCCTTTTTGATTTGGTGGGACTTCTCCTGTCTCTTTCCCCTAAGCGTTCAGTTCTGACATCTCTCCTTTGCTCAGCCTTGCTTCAAATCTGGAAAATGCCCTGGAAATGTGGATCTCATTAGAATCACTTGAGCCTTGTCTTGATTGTTCTTTTCCAGGGCTAATATGGGTATTTTTCTAATGTAGGCTTGAAAGAGAATGAAAGCGTGTGCTGCCTAAATTAATTTGTTGTGAAAACAAAATCACTTCATTCTCCAGATTCCTTCAAACACTTGATCTTTCCTCTAGCTTTCTGGCTCTCATCCTTCATGACCCATCTCTTTTCTGGGAACTTTTTCTTGGCTGAGAATCCTAGCGTTGCTCTGAATGAGGCAAAGGGGTCTGTGCCCAGATCACTTTGGAGGAGCCAAGGGGAAGACCCACCCAGTCCGCTGAGCCCCAGGGGTGCATGCTAAGGTCCTGAGTAGAGACTCGGTTTCTTAACATATTGGTCTGAAAATAGCTTTCCTGTCATAAAGCAGGTCCCAAGGGGTTTGTCAGACTGTTCAAGGAAACTAAATAAATACATACATATGCATGTTAAATTTTTATATTATCATGTGATCCCACTATATGGTTCCAGTTTAGCTTCATGGTTTTTTTAAAAAATGAGTCATTTAATGTTAGCTGTGTTCCCAGATCCTTCTCAAACCTTCTCCCATCATCTCTCCAGCCTTGCTGGAGCCTGAGTTGGGCCTGGCATATAGTATGTCTGTCTTGGAAGCAATTAGTGCTCTGGGTGAAGGGCGCATTGGTGCCTCCCTCCCTCTCACCAGGCTCCTAAGCTGGTTGGACTTTGTTTGGATCAAGGTATTGTGGATTTTGTGGGTCACTCTCTTTTCCCCTTCTCATTCATTTTAAATTATTTTACTTATCCTCCCAACATTTATCAATTGCTTGGTATGTCCCAAACATTGCGCTTAGCTCTCAAGGGAAGAGGAATCTGAAATGAAATATGGATCTTGGCCCCTTTGCAGGGCTTTGCAGCCTACTCAGAAAGATAAACCATGTTCCCCAATAAGGTAAATGTTGTTGTTGTTCAGTTGCTAAGTCATGTCTGACTCTTCATGGACTCTAAGGTGCCAGGTTCCTCTGTCCATGGGGTTTTCCAGGCAAGAATATTGGAGTGGGTTGCCATTTCCTCCTCCAGGGGATCTTCCTGACCCAGGGATCAAACCTGCATCTCCTGCATTAGCAGGTGGATTCTTTACCACTGAGCCACCAGGAAAGCCCAATAAGGTAAATAATATAAGCAGGTGACACTTCCTGAGCTTCAGAATTTGCTAGATTCTGTGTTAATTGATTTTCGTATATTATTGCCTTCAATGTCTATAATACTTGGAGCATGTATTTTCCCCATCTCACAGATGAGGAAGCTGAGGCTATAAGAAGTGAACAGCTGCCCCAGGTCCTAGTGCCAGAGGCAGAATTTGAACTCAGATCCATCCAGCTCCAAACCTTAACAGACAGAAAGTGATAAATGCCATAATAGTGAGAGTTCGCTCATTTCTCAGTTTCTCATTCATAAACTGGGGATCAGTTTCCCTGCTATTGTCTCATCCATAAACTGGGGATCAGTTCCCCTGCTATTGTCAGCTCCTCCCCTCAGGCCTGTTGATAGGAGTGCACGTGAGGAAATGCGCTCAAGTATTCTGAGAGCCACGTGGAGCAGGTGGTTTCTGTGTGTTTTCTTTCTGCAGCTGCCTTGGAGAGCAGGCATTAGCCTCTCTGGATTCCCCCATGACCAGCCCTATGTGACTGTGGGTGATGTCATGGGCCTCTGCCTGTGGCTTCCAATTTGGGGCATCAAAAAGCATGAGCTCAACCGTGGTGGCACCAAGACCAAGGCCACAGTCAGGGCTGGCAGTAGCAATGTGTCACTGGGGCCCTTGGAATGTGCTAACCCTTTGCCAGGTAGGATGGTCCCCCCCACCCCATTTTATTGAGATATAATTGACATGTAATATTGTATAAGTTTAAAGTGTACCATGCATTAATTTGATACAGGTGTACAAGGGTCAGGAAGATCCCCTGGAGGACGAAATGACAACCCACTCCAGTATTCTTGCCTGGCTAATCCCATGGACAGAGGAGCCTGGCGGGCTACAGTCCACAGGGTCGCAAAGAGTCACACTGAGCCACTGAGCCCGCATGCATACTGCAATAATATTAGCACCTTCGCTTAGCTAACACCTCCAGCACGTCACATAATTACTGTTTCTTTTTTTAAGTGAGAACTTTAAAGATCTACTCTCTTAGCAACTTTCAAGGGTATAAGATAGAATTGTCAACTCTGTGCACTTGCTGCTGCTGCTGCTAAGTTGCTTCAGTCATGTCCGACTCCGTGCGACCCCATAGATGGCAGCCCACCAGGTTCCTCCTTCCCTGGGATTCTCCAGGCAACTCTGGAGTGGGTTGCCATTTCCTTCTCCAATGCATGAAAGTGAAAAGTGAAAGTGAAGTCGCTCAGTCGTGTCCGACTCTTAGCAACCCCATGGACTGCAGCCCACCAGGCTCCTCCGTCCATGGGATTTTCCAGGCAAGAGTACTGGAGTGGGGTGCCAGTGTCTTCTCCGTCTATGCACTTAACCCCCTGTCTTTGGACCTAGGCTACCAGGGCCCCTTCCCTGGGCCCTGACTTAGGAGGGCCCTGGCCTGGCTGGCCCCCTGCTGTGCCTTCCTCTGGAGGTGAGGTGTCTGTGGACCAGTGGAACATGCCCATCAGAAGCCTTCATCCCCTCGAGTACTAGGAGGCTTAGAATTTCCTGCCCACTTGGGGAAGGAAATCCACTGAATCCACATTCCCTGGGTCAGACCATGCTTCTAGTTTGTACAACCCTAGGTCCAAAGGGTGTAGGGGTGGGTAATGTTGTTTTTAGTGGGTGTGGACAAAGCTTTGATTATGTCCTGAGTTGTCTTCACTTGACAGGACAAGATCCTAAGGGTGCAGAATAGAACTGGGGTGAGAAGTGAAGGGCAGTGAGCTGCAGGCCGGGGTACCTCTGCTTGTACTGTTGCCCCAGGCCCCTGAAATGTTAGAGGTGAGCCCATGCCAGACACTTTCCTGCATTATTCCCTGTAAATCTCACTACAAACCCCTGCGGTGTGCATACCATCACCTACAGATGGAGAACCTGGGGCTTAGATAGCTTAAGTGGCTTGCTCAAGGTCACAGAGCTAGGTTTCTAACTCAAGTGTCTTTCAAAAGCTCATGTTATAAACCACCACCTGACATCCAAAGCACTGGAGTCACTTTGAGGTGCTGGTTAAAAATGCAGATTCCTGAACTTTTCTCCCCACACCCATGCATCAGGGTCTCTAATGGGGGACTGGGAGATCTGTTTTTAAACAGTCTCCTCATAGGACTCTCTGCTCAGTAGCAGGGATCAAGTCCAGAAATGCCCTAGCCTAGCAATGTGACCTTGACCAAGCACGTCGGCTTTGTTGTGCCGCTGATACCTCATCTATCAGTGCGGATAACAGCACCTGCTTTTGCGAAGACCGCAGTGACAATAGCCATATGTGTTATGTATTTGGCACAGGACAGGGCTTAGACATGGGGAGTTGAATATCTGTCTCCCCCTTCTTCTGATCTTTCTACGCAACTGGAGTCTCGCCCTTCCTGCAGGGCTTATTGTTGGTTCTGCTTTCCCAGGGCCAGATTATCAGGAGTATCTGCTAAATTAATTTATTTCTGAGATCTCAGCTACTAAGAGTTTATGGCTTTATAAGCCCTTTCTTGGCTATTGGCAGAGGACAGGAGGCTCTTGGAGATGAAAAAACATTCAGGATCCATGGATCTGGCTCCCTGACATGGAATTGGGCTCTGTCAGGGGTAGGGGAGAAAGCCACAGCTTTTTAATCAACAGAGAGACACCACGTAGGAAGCTGTAGCTGTGGCCCCTTCCTGGGCCGGCTTCTGTGACCCTCTGGAAACACCTGTCACTTGGAACCTTGCGTCAGTGTTCTTGGGTCTCTGCTGCAGCCTAGGCTTTCTTCTCTCTGGTTTCCCTTGTCTTGATGTTTCTGCTCTGAGAAGTGGAGTTAAGAAAGGCAGCTCCCTTCAGATGGGCTGTGCTGAGATTTCACGAACAGAACCCGCCCTTGGAGGGCCCTAGCGGAGGTGTGGGAGTCTGACAAATGCCAGGAGAAATTGATCTTGGGGAAGGTAAGATGCCAGGGAGTCAATAGCTGTCCCTCCTGGGGAGACACACAGACAGACAAGCTGTCAGGAGGGGCATGCACTGCCTGTTCCGCGCTGCTGTTCTGAGGGAGGAGGGAGCTGCCTTTATCCACGTTCATTTATTTCACATCCTTCACACGTGCGCTCTGGCCGTAGGTTTTGTGAAGGTGCAGCTGTGGTCTCTGGCCCTGGAAGCCCCAGGCTCGCTGAGGAGGCCAGATCCAGAACTCAGGAAACATTCAACAGCACCAGACATGAGTGGGGGTGGGTGCCCGCCAGGGTGCAGGACACCCAGAAGGATGGGTTCGCCCCCGAGGCTCAGAGCAGCTTCTTTCAGGAGCTGCGCCTGGCTGGACCCAAGGGTAGGTCGCTTCTGTTTTTTTGTTAAGCTTTTTTTTTTTTTAAAAAAGCACGTTTGCATCTCGTCTCAGAGTGAGATGAGTCCACCAGATGCTGTAATAAAATGCTGACTGTATTCTCTGAACACCAGCAGGGCTCCTTCTGGTGCCAGGTGAGCTAGGCAGCTGCAGTAGTGAGTACTGTTATTGTTGGTGGTGCTTTTTATCCTTCCTGGAGAGAGGCTCTTGAAAGTCGTCAGGTGCAGTAACCATCACGCAGGTCTTGCCAAGAATCAGCTGCCGTGTGGCTCCCTTTGAAACTCTTGGATGACTCCCAGACGTTGTGGTGGTCCTCTCCCCTGGAAATTGCTGTCTCCATGCAGACTCAGGGAGGCCCTCCTGTTGACCTGTCCCGGTCTGTCTGTCACATCCTTGCTCCTGAGGCTCCTGCCCCGCTGAGCAACCTGGCCAGACCTGCTTTCACTTTGGCCCACATAGCTCCTTCTGGGCCCGGTGTGTTGCTTCCCGCGGCAGTGCCCTGCCTGCCGGATCCAGGCCATCTTCAGGTCCTTCAAGTCTCGCCCCTTCCCCTGCTCCCCTGTGCGCTGCCTCCACGGCAGACAGAGGGCTCCCCCTGTGCTCCTAGCACGTCCCTTCCTCACAGCCATCCCCCGGGCCTCTACTGTCCTTCATGCAGCCATTGAGCCACCAGACTCTAAACATTCCTAAGGGCAGGAGCCGGGCCTCGTGGGCCACTGTTTGGGCGCAGGCCTGGCCCTTGCTGAGTCAGCACGTTTGTTGACCACCTGAAGGCTTGTGAGGAGGCAAAGACAGTTCCAGACTTAGAATCGAGAGACATGGGGGTTCCAGCGCTGACTTGAGGAGCTGAGGAGTTGTGTGACTTTGGCCCAAACGGCCCCACCTGTGTGAGACAGCATTCACCGAAGCACGTGGGAAAGTACAGATAAGAAGCCAAAGTTCACAGAGAGCTGTCTTTATTTCCCGGTAAGCCTATGACATTATGGAGATCAGCCAGGGGACATGCTTCTAATCCTGAGTTAAAAACATGCCAAAGTTGGCCTGGTTCCAGACACAAAGCCCTTCAAGCCAGTAATTTAGTTTAATCATCTACATAAATCGAATATCGGGTTCTGTAAAAGACACTAAGGCCTGGATTTTGGTTGTGAGCTGTGCAACTTTGGGAAATGCCTCTGGGACTCGTTTTCCTTGAATGCACTTGTCTATTACTTGTGAAATGTAAATGTCAAAAGCTCTTGCCCTCCTGGCATCAGGAGGAGGCTGCAAGGACCAGGTGAGGTGATGATCTTCCCAGGGCGGCACCTGGGATGCGGTGAGGGGCCGTAGAGGCAGGAAGTCAGGGTGGGGGAGGCTGCTGGCACCCCACACAGGGCCCCCTGGAACTCATCATGGCTGTGAGTCTTGCCCACGAGGGGGCACTGCTGTGCCCTTCCTGAGACTTGCCCTTGGAGGAATGGGCGCCTACCTACGAAGAGCCAAGCATTCCCCTGGGCTCCTGCAGCCCACACACCTGGCAGACTACAGGAGGCTACAGAAGAAAGGTCAGCCTCCTCACGTCAGGAAGGGCCAGTGTCTAGTACAATCGGTACCTGGCTTCCCTTCCTGAGGGCCTTGAGTCGCTCTGTCATGTCTGACTTTTTGCGAACCTGTGGACTGCAGCCCCCTACCTCCTGGAGTTTGCTCAAATTCATGTCCATGGAGTCAGTGATGCTATCTAACCATCTCATGCTCTGTCGTCCCCTTCTCCTCCTGCCCTCAATCTTTCCCAGCATCAGGGTCTTTTCCAATGAGTCGGCTCTTCCCATCAGGTAGCCAAAGTATTGGAGTTTCAGTTTTAGCATCAGTCCTTCCAATGAATACTTAAGGTTGACTTCCTTTAGGATTGATTGGTCTGATCTCCTTGTAGTCCAAAGGGATTCTCAAGAGTCTTCTCCAGCACCACAGTTTGAAAACATCAGTTCTTTGGTGGGCAGCCTTCTTTGTGTTCCAACTCTCATGTCTAAGCCATTGTTATTGTTCAGTTGCTCAGTCATGTCCATCTCTTTGTGATCCCATGGACTGCAGCACACCAGGCTTCCCTGTCCTTCACCATCTCCCAGAACTTGCTTAAACTCATGTTCTTTGAGTCAGTGATATCATGTAACCATGTTGTCCTCTGTTATCCCCTTCTCCTCCTGCCTTCAGTCTTTCTCAGCATCAGGGTCTTTTCCAGTGAGTCAGTTCTTCGTATCGGGTGGCCAATGTATTGGAGCTTCAGCTTCTGCATCAGTCCTTCCAATGAACACCCAGGACTGATCTCCTTTAGAATGTACTGGTTGGATATCCTGGTAGTCCAAGGGACTCTCAAGAGTCTTCTCCAACACCACAGTTCAAAAGCATCAGTTCTTCAGTGCTCAGCTCTCTTTATGGTCCAACTCTCATATCCATACATGACTAGTAGAAAAACCATAGCTGCGACTCTATGGACCTTTGTTGACAAAGTGATGTCTCTGTTTTTTAATATACTGTCTAGGTTTGTCACAGCTTTCCTTCCAAGAAGCAAGCATCTTTTAATTTCATGGCTGCAGTCACTGTCCACAGTGATTTTGGAGACGAAGAAAATAAAATCTGTCACTGCTTCCATTTTTTTCCCCTTCTATTTGCTATGAGATGCTGGGACCAGATGCCAGGATCTTAGTTTTTTTTAATGTTGAGTTTCAAGCCAGCTTGTTCACTCTCCTCTTTCACCCTCATCAAGAGGCTCTTTAGTTCCTTTTCATTTTCTGCCATTAGGGTGATATCATCTGCATATCTGAGGGTGTTGATATTTCTCCTGACAATCTTGATTCCAGAGAAGCCCAGACAACCTCTTTTAAGCAAATTGCTATCCTAATCATTGTGTTCATTCTCCAGAGAAGACCATGTAACCTGTATATATCAAGTATCAAAGTCACTACAGGAACTAGTGACTGGTATGTCTGGCTTGCTCTTCAGAGCCCCGGGATCCTGGAGGGAAGCCCCAGGGAACGCTGGTGCTGGTGTGAAGAAAAGGGACGTCTTCCCTGCACAGACCCAGCTTCTTACACTCTGGTGATGTGGTCGGGAGCTGCAGTTCAGAGATGAAGCATTTGGTTAAGGTCACACGGCTAGTCAGAAGCAGAGCAGCGTCTCGAACCCAGGTTCCTTAATCCAAGATCAACACCCTTTCCATTGCATGTCTTTCCCTGCCAGAGCCCTGCTAGGAAACAGAATTCCTCTGGGATGGTTTGATGAGGGGAGACTTATAGAGCAAAGGGTGGGGTTCTGAAGATCAACAAGGGATGCTGAGGTATCCAGAGTCAGTCAGGAGCAGGAAGCTGCCAGCATCGCTGGGCTTGGAGTATCAGGGGGCGAGGATGGTCTTCTTGAAACCAGAAGAGAGCTGAGGGTGGAGCGTGGCTGCCTGGCAGTGGCTAGAGTGGGGAGGGAGGCATTCCCGCCCACAGTGTGGCCCAAAGCAGGGAGTGGAGGGGGGGGGAGGCTCATCTGGCAGCGCCTCCATCGGGGAGCGCATTGGAAGGCCCCAGCAAGCCTGGTGACGCAGTCCCTGGTGCAGAATGGCACCGAGGAGGCAGAGAGCGACCCGCACAACCTAACTATGCTGTCACGCCATCTGCCCAGAGGAGCGGATGAACGGTGCCGGCCCAAGACCTCGGCATGTTTCAAGTCAGGCTTCCTAGCCCTTTGCATGTGTGGCGGGGAGTTCAGTACTTGTGAACCTGGTCAGGGCTCCTTGAGCCCCAAAGCTGTCCACTGTTCTGAGAGGCACAGTCCCCGCAGAGTTGGCATCAGTGATTTGTGGGTGCGCACCTGAAGGGTTTGGACCAATCTTGACACTGGGTTTTGCTAACAAAGCCCTTCCCCACCGTGACAGGCAGGGTGCCTCAAATCCTAATTTGCAGATTCTGAGGCTCAGCATTTACACACGATCTCTGTGAAGAACCTGCCTCAAAACTGGGCTCTTTGTTGTGGTCTTGTGTGTCCCAGAGAGAGAAGCTCGCTTCTGCAGGAATAATTTTATGATGTATAAAATACAGTCTTTTCTTATAAATTCTTAGCCCCGAGGAGCAGAGTCTCTCCTTGGCATGTTCGCTTCAGGGAATGCCCAGGGGACCAAGCAAAACTCCAGTTATTATTAAGTCCAGCATATTCACACTGATTTCAAGGACAGTGTGATGCTCTTGTTGACTGAATAAGCATGATCCTGGATAGGCAAAGACTGACTAGAAAGCCGGGCTGCAAGGTGGAACGAGGAACGTGCCCTTCACCTGTCCCCGAAACCCAGCACAAAAGGCAAGTGATGTACATTAGATATGTGATTCTCTGCATCCTGTGGTCATGCCAGAACATCTGCCGCCACAGAGTGTCGGCTGCTTGCCTCTGCACACTCTCTCAGGCCAACTTCCTTTGTTGAGGGTCTCCCTGGATGTCATTAGCAACGTTTTCTTTCCTAATTGTCGTATAAGGAGTGCTGTGCCTCTGAATGTCATTGCCTTCAGATTCTGTGGGCAGAGTGAAGACAGTTAATGGTCTTCAAGCAAATTGTCTCAGGGACGCTTGTGAGAGTCCTATCCTGTCTGTTCTGAGCTCTCCTACTAGGTCTTTAGAAAGCCTGTTTAACTTCCAGGCTTTCCCAACTTATGTAGGTTGTGTGAACAAAAATCAGCCCAGGAGGAGCTGGTCTTCTAATTTTCCTTATTATTAGTAAAATTTGGCAGGGAAGCTGTGACACAGGAGTCAAACTTTGGTAGGGTGAGTCGCTCAGTCATGTCCGACTCTTTGCGACCTCATGAACTGTAGCCCGCCAGGCTCCTCTGTCCATGGGATTCTACAGGCAAGAACGCTAGAGAGGGTAGCCATGCTTTTCTCCAGGGGATCTTCCTGACCCAGGGATCGAACCCAGGTCTCTTGCATTGGAGGCAGATTCTTTACTGTCTGAGCCACCAGGGAAGCCCAAACTTAGATAAGTATCTGGATAAACTCTGAATGCCTGTACTTTATAGCATTTGGCACAGGGAGACTGCTTGTCAGATACTTCCTTTTCATTCCTCTTTTATTCAACAGGCATTTCTTGAGAAACTATTGTGTGCGAGGCTATGCATTAGGCACTGGGGATATGGCTATGAAGGAGGGCAATAGCTTCTGTCCTCAAGGAGTATGTAAGGGTAGCTTTGAACATAAATTTAGTGCAGTCTTTTGGTCTGTCTGTCCATCCATCCATCTTGTACCCATTATCCATCCATGGCTTTGCTTCATATTGCCTTGTGTCACCTCACAGTCCCATCTGACTTCCAGGGCTACAGAGAGACACTGAGCTGTATGTCATTACTCATAATTTAGCTGACAGGCCTGGCATATCTATGGCCTCCGCTGCACTGCAGGTGTGGAGATGTTAGTAAGATTGGGAGAGTAAGGCTTCTCTTCTGATGGAAAGGATACAGAATGTCGATTGCAAGAGGGAACACGTGCTGTGGCTCCTAAGTCTTCTCTGGCACCTCTTGACATTTAAATTTATGATCTTTTATTCACTCATACACACATTCTTCCGACAAATGTTGATTAAACACCTGCCATGTGCTAAATACCACGGATGTAGAGATGGATAAGTGACGGGTGCCGTGAAAGGGTCACAGGCTGGAGGACTCAATAACCCTCAGTCAGTCTTGAGCTTGAGGTTTACATCTTCCCTCTTCTTTCTACCCAATCCCAACTGATTCCACGGTTTGGAAAGGGGTGTTAATTTTTGTCCTCCTGACCCTTTTTTTTTCCCCCCAGGAAGTTAGGCCAGGCTTTTCACATGCCCCAGTCAGGACAGTGACTGAGGATCTGAGCAGATGCACGTCTGGGTGACTGAGTAGATGGCAATCAGGGGCTTGGGCTGGGTGTGGACATCTAAGACGGGGTGGCGTAGGGGTTTTTAGCTGGTGTTCTGGAGCCAAGAACCACCCAAGTGAAAGCACAGCCCTTTGTGAACTGGTTGGATGACCTCAGGCAAGGTTACTTTTCCTTTTGTCCTGTGTAAAGTGGGGACCATTATTAGAATCCCTAAATCACATGTTGTGTTTTCTGTATGGAACTGCGTTGATGGGTACATGAGAGTGGTCAAAATCACAGGGCTATAGTCTACAAAGAATATATTTTATTGTACATAAAAGAAATCAACCTGTGTGTGTGTGTGTGTGTGTGTGTGTGTGTTGAGGCGAGAGTAGGAATATGGCCTGGAACAAATGAATCTCACTGTATTTAAAATGATTCACACAATCGCACTAGAGGGTCTGAGCTGACAGAAGTTACCTAGGAAATATTGTGTCTACTTCAGTTTAGAAAAAAGGCAAAAAAGAATTGCACACAAACATGATATTCTAGTGGGAAATTTGTTTCTCACAGGGGTATTGGGTTAGCAATTCTGAACTTACTTAAATTTATCCCGCTCATGACTCATGATTTTTCAATCTGAGGAAAAATCTGAGGCTTGAGCTCTCCTGTCTCCTCAGATGCCTCTCTCTCCCGCCTTTTCTTCCTTCTCTCCTCCTTCTCAGCTTCCTTATAAGTGTGACAGGGCTGGAGAGCCTGGCATGGATTGGGGGTGTCCTTACTGCCCACATTGAGCCCTCCGAGTTTCAACCTTCTTCTGATGCAACATGAGGAAGGAGACAGACCCAGTTTCTCAGGCTGAGTCGCTGGGTCACCTGTGAACACTGCACCCCTAGATTGACAATGCCCTCCTCTTTTCTTATCCTGGGAGCCAGAATACATCTGTTCAGTGATCCTGCTACTGAACACTGCTAAGTGATCAAGCCCTCAGTATATCTGGGAGGCAGGAGGGGCAGCTTATTTTTGATCTCTACATGGCTCCTTCTGCGTCCATCTTGTTCTAGTCTTCAATGGAGGGTGGCATTTATGGAAGCAGGACTGAAACCAACCAACAGAGAGTCTGGTTGAAGAAGTCATGTGCAGCCCCATGATGTCACCTGTGTCATCTCCCTCGAGCCAATATCCTGACCTTTCCCATCAGGTAGCCTGAGCTGAGGGGGCTCCATTCATTAGGGAGCTGTGCTGTTGCAGCAGCCAGGCTAAAGCCAGGCTCCTGTTTGCCAACACCCAGCTGACATGCTAAGCATGGGAGCTGTCTGGTTTATTTACCTGCAAGGAGATTTAATCCACGTTAATGTCTGACTTGGGCCCCACGTTCACCCTGATGAATCACTGAGTGGGGCTGGTGTGAGGGGCCCGTCCAGGGCTTCAGCTACCTTCTCTATGTCTGATAGCTCTTTTGGTTCAAATGTAGCTGCCGAGCACCATAAATACCTCCTAAAGATGCTTATTAGGAAAACATCCAAGCAATATTGCTAATTCACTTGCAAGAGCAGAGACCTATTGAGGAGCACCAAATGGTGTTGGTTAGTAGAGGCAGGAACAAACAGGAAGAGAAACCACCCAGGAGGGAGGTAGGAGCAAGCGTTCCAGACTGTGCCAGGATGAGCAGGCTGAGGGCAGGCCGGGAGATGTCTTCTCAGTGACCCACGCCCCTCCTGGTCGTGAGGGTCTGCCACACTCTGGGCTCAGGTTGGGTTCCTCTAAAAGCAGACCCTGAGATGAGGATTTGGTGCCAGCAGTTCATCTGGGAGGTGATCTCAGAGGCCCCCATGGAGGACCTGGGGAAGGGAGCTAGGGAGATGGAAGAGACCCAACAAGGGGTGGGCCATTAAGCAGGAGCTGGAGCGGGCTGCTGGGACTCAGTCCTGTTGGAGATGCTGAGAAACTGTGTGGAACATGCTTTAGACTTGGTCTTGCCCTTTACACTGCGGGGAGAGAGAAAGAGGATATTTGTCTCAAACTCCTGTCCTTCACTGGTTGACAGCTGCCCCTGGGATGTTGACTCCCTGGCCCTCGCAGCTTCCCTGAGCCTGGCTGAGCAAGGTCTCAAGGCAGACTCGTGTCCCTAGGTAGAGACACAGGAAGCCAGCAGCTATGGGAATGTCTTCAGGTGGCCCAGGGGCTGGTGCATGGATGTGGCCGGGTCTGCTCCAACTCTAGCTGCAAAAGGGATTGTAGTTTCTGGTTAAGAGCAAACCCAAACCTCCTCATCTAAAAATAAGATCTGATGAGCCTCAGGGGGAAATGGGATTGTTAGAAACCTGAAGGAAATAGCAACCCATTCCAGTATTCTTGCCTGGGAAATCCCATGGACAGAGGAGCCTGCAGGCTGCAGTCCATGGGGTCACAAAGAGTCGGCCACGACTTAGCAACTAAAACAAGTCGTGCCCAGCTCTTTGCAACCTCGTGGACTGCAGCATGCCAGGTCTGCAGTCTCCATCCACAATGATTTTGGAGTCCAAGAAAATAAAGTCTGTCGCTGTTTCTGTTGTTTCCCCATCTATTTGCCATGAAGTGATGGGACCAGATGCCATGATCTTAGTTTTTTGAATGTTGAGTTTTAAGCCAGCTTTTCTACTCTCCTCTTTCATGGAAAATGCGCTTATGGTTTTTCCCAGGAGGCATGGTGTGGAGTGTGGTGGAAGGCACCATGGCTACCTTGCCAGGCCTGGCATCGCGTGGTGATGCACATCACAGCTCCTCTGTGAGGCCTCCACGACCAGTCTGTCTGGTCAGTGACTGTTCTCTACCAACCCCCGTGTCATCACTAACCACCTACAGTGTCACTGGGAACTTGTTTTTTCTTTTCTTTTCTTGTGCATACCTGATTTTCCCAACTAGGAGGCAAGGCTCCTGAGCGCCAGAGTCATGACCTACAAAACTCCACCGTCCACGCTGAGACCTCTGAGCTGCAGGCAGTGTGAGCACCGCAGAGTCACCCTCCATAAAGCACCACCATGCGCTCCTGGGGAGGCCAGTGCTCATCCCCTGGGTCACTGGGCAGTATGTTTTCCTTCCTGGGACTGGAAGGAAAGAACACTTGATTCTAGAGAGAAGCAAAATATGACTTTTATGGGAATGTGTTTAGGAGCTAACATGTCAGGCACCATGTGAGACTGTGATCTGTATTGACTCCTTTAATGTTTATCACATTCCCATTTTATAGATGTGGAAACTGAGGCATAGGCAAGTTAAGCAATGTGCCCAAGCCTCTCATGGGAAAGCTCTTATCTAGACCCTGGGGCCAGATTCTTTCTTTCCACTGTGGGCACGGCTCCATGGTGAGGAGGGCAGAGAAGTGGGGCTGTATGTTCAGTCAGGAGAGTTACCTTGCTCACCACTGGGTGGGGGGCGTTTCTTGGATCCCAAGGCAGGGGTGGCTGCTGGGCTTCTACACAGCCTAGAGCAAGAGGCTGAAAGGCACAAGAGCTGGAGTGACTTGCCTCACTCTGCTTTATTCTGCTTTTCACTATGTCTGTTCCCCTCTTCTCTCTCTCAGCAGCTTCATTCTCTCTACACACACATCAGCATATTTTTGCCATTTAAACACCACCTGAGACCGGCCATGGGAGCTGTGGTCCAGTCCCGGGGGAGAGAGTCTGACTGGTGCACCCCGTCCAGTCTACCCGAGGTGGGTGATGAGCACTAAGCCACTCTCTATGCCGTCAGTGTTTCTGCCCGTCCCTGCTTCTAAGATCGCAATACAGCGGCCACCGTCCTGAGGCAGGATCTGAAGGAGCTGTCAACCAGCTGGCTTCTGCTCTGTTTTCTTTTTCCTGCTGGCTTTTGCTTCCAGTTTCTGGGGTCCCCAGCTCTGGGTGAAGTCCTGCTTAACGCCAGCTGGGAGCCTGTGTGCCCCAGGAAGCGGAGAGAGGACTGAGGAAGGGGGACCCTCATGTCATCTGTGGTTCCTCTGGACCACATGTGCTGAGGGTGTCCTGGAAGTGGCAAGAAGTGGGCAGGAAAATGGCGCTCTCTGGGCTCAGTGCTTCTCAATCATGCCTGGGGTGATTCCTCTGAAAATTCTGGCTTGCTTTGGTGGAGCTGGGGTTCAGGCATCACAGAATTTTAATACCATCCTGGTGATTCTAGTGTGTATCCAGGATTGGGAGTGTCTATCTTGGGCTCAGTAGTAAGGAATCTGCCTGCTAATGCAGGAGACACGGGTTGGCATGGGTTTGATCCTTGGGTGGGGAAGATCCCCTGGAGAAGGAAATGGCAACCCACTCCAGGATTCTTGCCTGAAAAACTTCATGGACAGCAAAGCCTGGTGGGCTACAGTCCATGGGGTCTCAGAGTTGGAAGCGACTTAGCGGCTGAACAACAATATCTTGGCTCTGGCTTGTGGTTGTGAAGGAGAGCTCGAAATGCCAGGGTGAGCTCCAAGGGCCAGCTCCCAGAGAAAATGGCTTGTCTTTTTGTCTATCTCTTGCTTCTTTATCGTCTGACTTCACATGAACTCCCGTGTGGAATCTGCTTTCTACTACCACTGTGTATTGGTGGCGTCAACGCATGAATCGTACTCTACGTCCAGTTTTTGAGGATCTTCTAACGCAGGGTGTGTAAGGCAGTTTAGGGGGCTGGAGCAGTTCTGCATCGATGCCAGGTCTGCCCAGAAATCCTCTGCTAGGACGAGGGTCTGTGTGAGTGCCCACCACTGGGGGGGTTAGCTCTCTGCATAAATCACTGTGGAGGTTTAGATCTTTCCTTTAATTAAGAAGTTGCTTCTCGTCCTCCAGGGAGCTGTGGTTTCCTCACTGGCATTCTGCCCGGAGAGCTGAGTGATGCATCGGGAGGCCATCAAGAGAGTGACTTGATGCCATCTCTGGTTCTGTACCCCACCCCTCATTTTTGGAAGGCAGTCGTGGGCATTCTCACATGGCAGTCAGTGTCTGGGCAGGACACTGGAAAAGCTGAGCTGGGGGGTTAAGTGGGGTCTTTCAGAAGCTGTTCGGGTTCAGGGCTAGAGTGCATAGGAGCTGGTGATTAGCCTCTGGTCAGATTAGGACTGTGCTTCCTGCTCCCTGAAGCACAGAGTAGATGAGATTGTAGGGGAGACTGAGATGACCCCCCAGTATTCTTCTCTGTGCCTTATATTTAAGGGTTCTCTGTTGCTGGTTTAAGTACAGTGTGATGGGTTGCTTCTGCAGTGCCNGATTAGGACTGTGCTTCCTGCCCCCTGAAGCACAGAGTAGATGAGATTGTAGGGGAGACTGAGATGACCCCCCAGTATTCTTCTCTGTGCCTTATATTTAAGGGTTCTCTGTTGCTGGTTTAAGTACAGTGTGATGGGTTGCTTCTGCAGTGCCGGCGGCTGGGAGTCCTGCTGATTGCTTCAGTAAAATGTGGGGGTGATGCTGTTTTATAGGTCTCTCTCTGGCGATTGGCAGCTTTCCTCTACGGAACATGGCCTCTGGTCTCAGTGTCTATATTGGCTGGGTGTCTGTTTCACTCAAACGATAGAACGAAACATCTCGAAACCCATATCTAACTGGGGGATAGAGGAGATTTCTGTCCAGGTGCTAAGGCATGGTCAGATCTAGGGCTCAAATGAGGTATCAGAGCTACACATTTTCCCCACCTCTTAATACTGCCCTCCTTGGCTGATTGCCTTTATTTTCAGGCAAGCTTCTCCATCTGGAAGGAGAGGTGGCTATTGGCAGTCCCAAGCCAGCACCTTTCACGTTCACAATCTGATAGTTCTTTCAGTGTCGATATTTCCATTTTCAGGCCTGATTCTAATCAGCTTTGTTACCTACTGAGGCTGGGGGAAGGCACACTCCACTGGCCCAGGTACAATGTCCCCCTCACCTAGAGGCGAGCCCAAGCCCAGATGCAGAGGAGAGGTTTCCTGAGGGGAGAGGAGTTCTATGACCAGATGTAAAAGGAGAAAGTGAAGCTGGAGCCGTGAAGGCGGTGACTTTCCACCGCGGCAGCCAAGTTTGGTTTTCTTCTGGCCCACAGGACAGTGCTGTGGGCTCTGTTTACACTTCCTCCTATCACTGTGATATTATTTAATTGCTTCAGCTGCATAATTGGCAAAATTGGTTAATGTGCCTCATTCTGTGGCTCCATAGGCAGCATGCATGCTCTCTCTTTTCTTTCTCCCATTCCTCTCTGCTCCCACCCCCCACCCTGGCATGAGTCACCATTAATGTTTTTCCAGAACTATACTGCTTTGGAAGGGATAATTCCTTACTTGTATCGGAAGAGGATGAGAGCAATTAGTTGAAGACCTGGGGCCAGCATCCATCTGGGCCTCCTTGGAGGATTCTGTGTTCTGTGGGAGAAGGATAATCTGGTTAGAGATAATTGAGGAAAGCCGATGGGTTGGGGATGACTCTTGGGTTTGATGGGAAGGGTACTTCCCAGGCCCGCCAGGGTGTTGTGTGCTGAAGATCGCAGTGTGAGAAACTTGGCTGGGAGATATCCTATGTCTTTGACCTGGTCACCAGCAGGGGGCAGGGAATAGGATGCGTCATTCTTACTTGTAAAGGATGTTCAGTCTACTTGTTGGGACTTGGAGCATCAGCAGGAAGCATCAGTGATGGATAAGAGGCTACACATGGCTATGTCTAAGCTACACTTTGCATTAGAAATGAAGAGACAAAGGTATAGAGGGATGGAACAGTCAGGAAGGGATTTCTGGTTGTGACCTTTGCAGCATGAAAAGGAATTGACAAAGTGGTGGGAAGAGGCATGCCAGAGAAGCCAGTGCTGTAAGTCACACCACAGAGGAAGAAATGGATGTGTGTAGGGGCCAGGTTGGAAAGCTTCCTGGTGGGAGGTATAGAGGCAAGATGCAAAGAAGACTGGGTGATAAAGAGCATAGAATGTGCTGGTCTCAGCCAAAAGTCTAAGATACCTTCCTGCCTTCAGTCTTGGTTTTCCTTGACTTCATTTGGGTTGAATATTAAGTGAATTTCCGGTGCTGGTTACTACAGAGCATGGAAAGTGTAGCTTCTCTATGAGGTTAAAGGCCAGATAGTAGAGTGACTTCCTATGGGCTCTGGGCTGTCCAAGGTCTGTTTCTAAGGGAAATACCCTAAGGGAACCCCAAGGGTCTCTAAGCTCAACATTCAGAAAAAGAAGATCATGGCATCTGGTCCCATCACTTCATGGGAAATAGATGGGGAAACAGTGGAAAGAGTGTCAGACTTTATTTTTCTGGGCTCCAAAATCACTGCAGATGGTGATTGCAGCCATGAAATTAAAAGACGCTTACTCCTTGGAAGGAAAGTTACGACCAACCTAGACAGCATATTCAAAAGCAGAGATGTTACTTTGCCAACAAAGGTCCATCTAGTCAAGGCTATGGTTTTTCCTGTGGTCATGTATGGATGTGAGAGTTGGACTGTGGAGAAGGCTGAGTGCCGAAGAATTGATGCTTTTGAACTGTGGTGTTGGAGAAGACTCTTGAGAGTCCCTTGGACTGCAAGGAGATCCAACCAGTCCATTCTGAAGGAGATCAGTCCTGGGTGTTCTTTGGAAGGAATGATGCTAAAGCTGAAACTCCAGTACTTTGGCCACCTCATGTGAAGAGTTGACTCATTGGAACAGACCCTGATGCTTGGAGGGATTGGGGATGGGAAGAGAAGGGGACGACAGAGGATGAGATGGCTGGATGGCATCACCAACTCGATGGACATGAGTCTGAGTGAACTCTGGGAGTTGGTGATGGACAGCGAGGCCTGGTGTGCTGCAGTTAATGGGGTCGCAAATAGTCAGACATGACTGAGTGACTGAACTGAACTGAACTGAAGGCCTTCCTATGTAACAGGCTCAAGCAGTGCAGGGGAAACACAGGAATCACCCTGCTGGCCTGCAAGAAACTTACCATCTACTAGTCTTTAAGGGAGAAAAAATGGGGCATAATAGCAAATGTGGACTTGGTGGTCAGGCAGACCTGACTTTGAAATCTGATCCTGTTAATTACTACCTGTGTGACCTTGGAAAACTTCCCTAAACCAAGGTTTTTTTTTTTTTTTTTTAATCTATAAAGTGGGACTAACATCTGTCCTGCAGGGTTTTGTGAGGATTACAGCTAATATATGCACAGGGAGTTCTTGAGGGTAAGCAAGACTCCACAGAATAAACTTCCAATAGTGAAATGACATGATACAAAGTTGTTTATTAGTGGACAAATTTGTCTCCTGAATACCCACTATGGGCCCCTCTGCAAATGACATCTCTAGCACTGGTGGTCTAAGAACCCCCATGACCCCTCATAGGCAAAAACAGTAGCCAATTCAAGGATTCCTGGGAAGGAGTCAGGGACTGCCTTGAAAGCAGGAGCAGTTTATAGCGGGAAGGGTCATTAGACACTGTCTAGCTCAAGCTTCTTCCCAGTACAGGAGTCACTGAGATTGGCGAGGAAGGCTATGGCATTTGGTTCTCTACCTGAACAGTGCCTGATAGACGGCTCACTGCGGATTCCATTCTGTCACTGGACAGCTCCAGTTGTTAGCAGATTTCTTCTTCTCTTAAATCAAAATCTGCCTCCTCCGAACACGCACCAGTATGTTCCAGTTTTCCTGATAGAATAAATTTCTTTCTCCTTTTGGATGATGAAGTGGTGGGAGAAAGCGCTACTGTTGGCATCTGATGCAGGTTTGGCAGGAACTCCCTGACTGTCAGCCCCTCATTTGACTCACTTCCTCATACATCGGTGGGTTCTGACCTCTTGTAGCTTGCCCCTCCATCCAGGAGAGGAATGCTGGTGCCTTGGATCCCATATTCACTCCCCTTACTTCCTCAGGAATCTTAATCTACCAGTTATTTCTTTTTTCATATTTAACGTCTCCTTTTCAATTGGCTCAATGCAGCCAGCATTTAAATATATTTACATTTTTTCACCTTAACGACCAAAGTCTTCATGGTGTCCTCAGCCCACCCTTCTGGTGTTTCCTTCCCTGCACAGCCAAACTTGAAA
This sequence comes from Cephalophus harveyi, assembly GCA_006410635.1. NCBI lineage: Eukaryota > Metazoa > Chordata > Mammalia > Artiodactyla > Bovidae > Cephalophus > Cephalophus harveyi. The sequence goes on from SJYT01039139.1 coordinate 153,217, forward strand.
GAGTTATATCCATTTTCTCTTCCAATCTCACTTTCCAGTTTCTCTTCAACCCACTTTAAATTGGCCTCGGTCTCACCCTCTCTGCAGTGAAAGGCTAGCCAGTTGGAGGTTGCCTAAGATCTTTGTCATTAAATTCTGTAGACACTTTGCAAGTCTAATTTTATGTGATCTCTGTCTTCTACGACACTGTGGACCATTCTTCAAGGAAACATTCCCTTCTTCTTGTTTTCCTGACACACACCCCTCAGTGTGCCCCCTTCTATCTGACTCCTCACTACTTATTCACGAATTTGAAAATGCATATTCCAAAGAAGTGAGTATTGAGTTCGCTGGAGTCATTCCCTTGGATCTCTTTTGACTTGGATCATTCATACTTAGCCCCATGCCTTTGATCACCACCTGTATCTGATAATTCCAACATCTCTATGTTAAGTTTAGATGTGTCTCTTTTGAGTTCCAGATCTGCAGTCAACTGTTCAGTTAGCATTTCCAGATGTATATGCCACAAATTCCCTAAACTCTACATATATAAAATTGAATTTACATTTTTTACCTTCAAATTTGTGTCTTCTCTTGTGCTACCAACTCCATATTTGGTAACACCATCCTACGTGTTGTCCAATCGGAAACTTTGGGGTTATCTTTGACATTGGCTTCTTTTTTCTCCACATAGACTGCATCTTCTTCAGCCACATCTTGCTTATCTTAATGCCTAAATATTTCTTGAAACCACAATCTTCTCTCTAGCTCCTCTGCCACGTCCCTATCTCATCTATTATATTTTGCCTAGGTTAATGCACCAGCCTATAACTAGTTTCCCATTTCCTCTTCCATTCCTTGCGCTGAGGTCAGCATGACCTGCCCAAACATCAAATGTGTTGGCGTTATTCCTCTGCTTAAAATTCTTCAGTCACCCCACGTTGCTTTTGGGATGAAGTTCAAATATGTTTGTGTTCAGTGATCTGAGGTGGTGGTGGGCTGGGTTTTTGGCTGAAGATCTCAATCAATAGGTGGTGAAGTTCAGTCCAGTGAGGTTGGGGAATGTTGCAGAACATGAAGAGACTCAGAATGGGTGTGATCGTAAAGGTATAAATTGGGACTGTATAGTTAGAAGGACAGTGATAAGGAGTTGGACATGGGCAGATACCGTGGGCAGGTCAAAAGGCAAGACTGGGTGCCCCAGGCTATTGTAGCCATTGAAGGCAGCACCAGGGACAGCTCCAATGCCTTGGTTCAGTTGTAGCCACTGCCACCCTCTTTAAAACTTGAGAGCACTTCATTTATTGAGAGCACAACATTTATTATCCTGTTTGGGCTCTTTGATGCTAAGAGTACAGACAGACTAGTCGGTTGAATTCTGATCTTCAAATAGGCTGCATCCTTGTCCTTTCAGAACACTCCAGAATTTGAGAGAAGGCAAACCCATAGTTCTGGGTGTGTGGTTTGGGACTCAGGTCAGGAAATACGGCGAATGAATGGGCTCATCCTTGAGAATCTTTTTTGATTCAGGACACTGATAATTTCAAAGCTTTGATTAGAGCCTTGGAACGGCTCCCCTTTTTGTTCTCCGCATTCACAAATTACCCTGCTGCTGACTGCAGAAAGTGTGTCAGTTTCATATACACCAACTGGGTTTTCTTCCTCTTGTCGCTGTGAAATGGTGTGATGAAATGTTACGGCAGAGACTCAGAGCTCTTGCCCCAAAGTCCTCTCAGGGACGTTCTCTATCTGGAGAACTTCAGGAGAGGAAATGGAGGAAAATCACTGAGGTGCGCTTTCCAGGGCTGCCTTCCTCTGGAAACCACTGTGGGCTCCGTTCAGTGGCCGGCCCTTCCATACTTCTCTTCCAAGCTGCTCTTTTCCTAGATATCAAGGTCCTTTCTCTGGAAGTTTCCAGGGGCAGACAGAAATGCAACTGGGAAAAATCAAACTCTATTTCTAGTCAGTATGAAAAATAAATGAGCTTATTGGAGAAACTGCTGACTGCACGGAACTCAGGGGCAGGTCCCAGATATTTTAAAGATATTATAAAGAAAGTGAATTCAAATTTTATCATTTTGGTCTCCTAGGCTCAGTCAGAAAATGTGTTTCTGCCTCCTGGGGAAAGAAACATTTTTCTTGCTGGCATAGTAATGGTGAAGATATTATTATCCTTTTAGGTGGGCACGGGAAACAGAACTATTTTGAGGGGGTGGGAGTGGCAAATACATTTTCTCAAAGACCAGACTAATTCCCTGAAGTTGGCAGGCTCTTGGGGTTCGATTTCTTCAAGACTCTTTATGTTCAAGGGAAGTAAAAGGCACTCATTAGTTCCACTTGAATATTTGATAGTGGCAAGCACCCAGGATGGAAAGTGGGCTGGATTCAACTTCATCATGAAGCTGTGCTCTGAGTCGACAGCTTGAGGCTGTGGTGAGAGCTGTTGATACTTCTCCAGATGAAGATGAAGCTGGCAGATGAAGCCAGCCTGGGAGAGGAGGACAAGAAATTCTTGGAAAACTCACCAAAGTCTTTGCAGTGTATCTACTTGGGACTCAAGTTTGGGCCCTGAGAATATCCTGTGCTAGTAAGGGTGGGAACCAGAGAGAAGGGTTTAAAACCCATCGTGCTTTGGATGGTAGAGGGAAGTGGGGAGGCACATATCCGTTAGTTGCTAAGACAACTGGCCAATGATATCACAGCTCTCTGCAGAGCTCCACTAACCCTGTTCTAAAAGCTAACAATTCATAAGTGAAGGAATCCAAGCAGAAACCCTAGGAAGAGCTGGAGGGAGGCCCAGACTCACATAAAAGCTTCCATGATCCGTGATGCTACTAAGTGGAATTTTTTTTTTTTTTTTGTAACTTGAGAAACATTTGTCACCAGTATTCCCTTACAAAATTTCAGCTTGATGGACTGTGTTGAGTGTTGGGGCTGTTTGCATGGTTTTCAAAATTTGGAGATATCAAGAGATCACTCTGGAAATTTATGAGGGAAGTTAGTCATGATTCTCTATGGACTCTAATAATTCCATGCATCTTGTTTTTTCCAAATTTGTAAATGGAAACTCCTAATATGGAGGTGAAAGTAACAGCCTCTGGAATGAAACATGGCTTGGCTTGGCTTCTTCCTAACAGAGTGACATGGGGCACTTAACCTCTCTAAGGCCCAGTTATCTGTATGTGAAATGGAGGGATGGCCCACATCAAAGAGCTGCTGTGAGGGTTCAGTGATGATGGATGTAGGGCACCCACGGCAGTGCTTGGAACATGGCAGGCACATGGTACTCACTGTTAAAAGGAGGTTGGGATTTTGACTGGGTCCCTCCTAAATGCCACGGCCCCAGGAGGATGTGACAGCCTATGTCTTGTTGAATATATTAGTTGGGAGCTTTGACTCTGGATTCAAATGTATTTGTGTTCAAATCCCAGCTTCATTACTTAGTAGCTGGATAAGATCCCTGGAGAAGGAAATAGCTACCCCACTCCAGTACTCTTGCCTGGAAAATCCCATGGACGGAGGCTGCAGTCCATGGGGTCGCGAAGAGTCGGACATGACTGAGCGACTTCACTTTGACTTATCGCTTTCATGCATTGGAGAAGGAAATGGCAACCCACTCCAGTATTCTTGCCTAGAGAATCCCAGGGATGGGGGAGCCTGGTGGGCTGCTGTCTATGGGGTCGCACAGAGTTGGATACGACTGAAGCGACTTAGCAGCAGCAGCCAGTATTCTTGCCTGGAGAATTCCATGGATAGAGAAGCCTGGTGGTTGCAAAGAGTCAGACACAACTGAGTGATTAATACTAACCTCCCTAAGTCTCAGCTTTTTGTGTGTTGAAGAGGATAAACCTGCAACATCACTGAATCACTGTTAGAATTAAATCAAACAGTCCATTAAGAAAGCTTTGCAGACTATTTTGCCCAAAGTGTTCTCAAATTTAACTTTCTCATATTGTTATTTTGTAATTACTATCTCAGTGGTTTGGTTCTGCCATGGGTTAGCTCAGTCTCCCAGAAAGAGGGGAAATATGAAGCTGTACATATCACCCCACTCCCAGGTTGATATTTTTCCTTTTATTTTAAATCTCATTGCATTATTTAGACTTCAAACTTTGCAAAGTTTTCTTTTGTTAGGTACTTTTGTTAACCCAGCTAGTTTTATATGGGTGAATCAGCTGGCTTTACCAATTAGCATAGCTTCTAATTGAATGGTAATTCTCTAATATTTACATTTAGCACTGAGCCTGCCCCTGAAGGGGTGAGGAAGGTAGAATACCTTCAACTGGTATTGGCCTTGGGAAGTGTTAACTTCTAGTCTTAACCTTTATTACTCCTCAAATTTTGGGTCCAGAGAGGTGTGGAATCAGAATTTAAGTTAACCTGAAAACTGGCGTAAAAGAGCAGTTGGAGCACACTGTAGCTGGCCTAGGAGAGCCTAGTGGAAAGAAGGGAAGCTCCTTTTTGGCACTTTACCACTTAATTCCCCAAAAGTAAGAAAAGTGTCCATGGTGGTTCACATGGTAAAGAATCCACCTGCAATGCAAGAGACGCAGGTTCAATCGCTGGGTTGGGAAGATCCCGTGGGGAAGGAAATCGCAACCCACTGCAGTGTTCTTGCTGGGAAATCCTCATGGACAGAGGAGTCTGGTGGGCAGCAGTCCATGGGGTTGCAAGAGTCAGATGCAATTTAGTGACTAAACCACCACCACTCAAGAAAGGTGTTAAATTTCATCACAGGCATCCTAATAAGCTTTCTCTCACCATCAAAGCTGTCCTTCCAGGAATGGCCAGGAGCACAGGTTTTGTGGTTCCCCTTGGCCTGCCCTGCATCATGTTTGGGGCTCGAAAGGAAGTTAGATCTCATGCTTCAGGCCAGAGAGGCTGCCTGTTGGAGCCCTGTTGGAGGGGGAAGGTGGCTGGCGGGTTTCCTCTCATATAAATGAATTCTCTCCTATCGAGGAATCCAGCACATGCTTGGGCATCCATGACTGTATAGTTGTAACCCATAGTTTTATCCCTTCTCCAGCGGATCTTCCCGACCCAGAAATCGAACCAGGGTCTCCTGCCTTGCAGGAGGATTCTTTCCCAGCTGAGCTATGAGGGAAGCCCCATAGTTGTAACCAGGAAGGGTTAATTTTGAGTTCATACTGGATCTGCTTATGTGACTTTAATCCTTATCTTGCTGCCTTTGTTATTGTGGACAGACCTAATGGCCTGCCTCAGGGAGCTAGCCTGACCCTGCCTGCCTGTGAAGAGCTGTTAAGGAAGTGAAACTAATACACCCCCCTGCCTGAGGCTTGCCGCTCTAGGAGACATTTGCAAGAATTAAACGGTCTTTTTACTTTGTTTCCTCACCTTCCCCCATTTCTGATCCATAGAAGAACCTGGCATCCAGGCCTTGACAAGATGGTTATTTTGAGGCACTCGTCTGTCATCTTCTAGTCAGTCGACTCCCTGAATAAAGTCCCTCCCTTGTCTCAACACATCATCTCAGATTTGCTGGTCTATCGTGTGGCAAGCACAGCGAGCTTGGACTCGGTAACGCAGTGGTGTGTCCAGCTATGGGGACCACAAACGAGGGAGTATTCCAGCCTCTATCTCTGGCAGGCCATTTGGTCTTGTAGTTACTTTCTAGAGAATTTGAATTCCCTAGGAGAGTTTGCTTAAGCCCATCAAAATCTCTATGCCTCTGCCATCAGCGAAACACCAGGAGCCAGTCAAGGTTGCCAAATGATGAGAGGTAAGAATTTATTGGAGTGACTCTGGGGGCAATATTGAGTGGCTTTTGCTATTTTGCTGTGTCTTCCTTGTGCCTAGAATGGCTAGACTCATAGGATGGTAGGAGAAGGGTTTCCTGAGTCTTCTCTGGAAGGCAGTTTCCTATGGGCTTATTGATATTTATGAAATAAGTGCCATGTTCCCATCCTTGTGCTCAGGAGCCAACACCTGGTGGCTTATTTTGTTCCCAAGCAGAGAAAAGTAGAGGTTTAAAATGGAACGGTGAGGGTGGCACGTGCACATATAGACAACTTATCCACAGATGTATCGGCATCTTGTCTTTGGGATACAAGACACTGAAACAGTCTAAGCTTCTCATTTGGGGTCGGGGGAGAGGCTGGACTAGATTGTATCTGCTGTTTAAAAACCTAAGTAAGCTTGAACTGTTCTTCCGTCTAAATCACATGTATACTTATCAGATTTGTACTTTTTAACAAGACTGGAGTGTATTTAGTTTCTTCCTCTGAAAAGCAATTATTACCATACCTTTGTAAGAGGCTGTTTCCAGCAACCCCCTTTGTCACATTAACTTAGCCCACAGCCACAATCAAGTAAAAGGCAAATTCTAGTTATAGAGTTTTTATTTTTTTCCCAAAGTAATGTACAGCGTACATAAATGACAGGTTTGCAGATGTACTAATGCTGATAAATTCTTGAGCTTGGAAAAATGTACCTTTTCATCTAAACCAAACCTCTGCAGAGGCTCTAAGTCATATACAGACCCACTCATTTCTCCTAATAGACAAGGTACAGGTTATTCCCAGAAATTTTGGATTCTATGAAATAAGCATCCTGACTTCTTAATTTTAGCATGAGACAGCTGCAGCTGCCAAGATACACTTCCATAAAAATTTTAAGCTCCATGGGACTCCAAAAAACAAGGTGAAAATAATAACAGCCAGTCCTGGTTTTGTTCCCTTCTGAGCAAGTGGTTGTTTCTGATTGACAGTTGTGTAGAAAGATGGAGAGTAATATAATTAAGACCATCCAGCATGGGGCTGGGGGCATGTAATAAGCAGTTGTGATGTAACACACGTTAGAATGGTATGGTGAGAAAAGGACCAGTTTGAGCTAAATTGGGAAAGGATAAAATATTTATTCAGTCTTTTATAAGGGTCTGACAGGAATTCAGACACTTTGCACATATTAAGCCTTTTAATCCTCAAGGTAGTCTCATGGGACTGGTATTATCATCACTATAGGATGATGGGGAAACAATGGAAACAGTGTCAGACTTTATTTTTTTGGGCTCCAAAATCACTGCAGATGGTGATTGCATGAAATTAAAAGACGCTTACTCCTTGGAAGGAAAGTTATGACCAACCTAGATAGCATATTCAAAAGCAGAGACATTACTTTGCCAACAAAGGTCCGTCTAGTCAAGACTATGGTTTTTCAAGTAGTCATGTATGGATGTGAAAGTTGGACTGTGAAGAAAGCTGAGTGCCGAAGAATTGATGCTTTTGAACTGTGATGTTGGAGAAGACTCTTGAGAGTCCCTCGGTCTGCAAGGAGATCAGCCCTGGGATTTCTTTGGAAGGACTGATGCTGAAGTTGAAACTCCAGTACTTTGGCCACCTCATGTGAAGAGCTGACTCACTGGAAAAGACTCTGATGCTGGGAGGGATTTGGGGCAGGAGGAGAAGGGGACGACAGAGGATGAGATGACATCACCGACTTGATGGACATGAGTTTGAGTGAACTCCAGGAGTTGGTGATGGACAGGGAGGCCTGGTGTGTGTGCTGCAATTCATGCAGTCACAGAGAGTCAGAAATGACTGAGCGACTGAACTGAACTGATAGGATGTCCATTAAGCCTGGAAGTCCAGGTGAATATACATAGTATCAGTATACATTATGTCATATGTCATTCAATCTGCAAAATGATAAAATATTTTTTCTCTGTTTTCTAACTTTATGGAACTCTGTATTTTGCTGATGCAGAAAGTGGAGTTCATCTAGTAATGGGGTGGCTGCGAGTGGAACCCAGACTTTCCTGATATCAGAGTCCAGGTTCCCTCAGGCGCAACCCAAGGCCTTGATCAGGAGTCTGACCTGCCTGGCAGATGGCACAGCACTGAACAAACGGGAATGGATGAAGTCAGGTCCCAAACAGTTGGCTAAGGCAGAGGAAGCCATAGGTATCCCAGATGTACAAAAACAATTCTGGAGTCCAGGGCTCAGAAGAGTCAACAGCAGCAGCACTAGGAAGCTGGTGATGCTGAAGCTGAGTGTTTACTTCGGGCCCCATGCTTCCTGGGAGGAGGAGCCTGCAAAGAAATGTGAGGCGGAAGAAAAAGCCTGACCCCAGCAGGAATCACTGCAGGCGGACAGGCTGTATGGCAAGTGACCCTCTCCTGGCATGAGCAAGGCTGGCATGGTAGAGCAGGGTCAGCTATGGCCTCCAAACACACAGGCCCTTGAAAGGCACCCAGAATGAACAAGTGGACCACTCAAGTTACACTAAAGACTGAAGGTGAGAGAAAGTTGGCTGCCTCCTATTCCAGGGAAGAAAGGGAAGAATTGCCAGGCTTAGCCAAAAATCCCTTTAGCGAGTGCTCTGATAGAAAAACAAAACTCCATGATCCCCTGAAAAAATCTGGAAAAAACTCCATTCAGATTTACAACTAACAATTGGCTGGAAGCTGAGGTTTACACAGGTCAGGCCCCAGACATGGGTTTGCTATCATTTCCTGCTTGCAGCCTCTTAGTTTTCACGATTCTCTTAGTTTGGTGGCTTTTAAACCTAACCACTGTCTATGCTTGAGGAAACAAAAAAAATCATTCGAAGGGAATCTGAATGCTGTTCTTTCCTGGAGGCCGTGTCAGAATTCCAGATAAACTTCTCCTGCCTTGAGAGGCCAGTGCCAACCCCAGAGGCCACAGAGCCTGGGCCCAGAACATGTGTGCCATGGAGCAAGCCATCCCTTTGCCAAAGCGTGGGAAAATGGGGAAGACTCACTGGGTTTCTTCCTCCCTTGATGATTTGGGGATTTTGTGTTTAGAGACAGTATCATTTGTCGAGTAAAGTGATTGTTAGAAAGGGACGTGGTTGTGAAAGTTCCACAGTTTTAAGTTGATGCTCAGCAGTAGGATACTTACCCATCCCCAGAGAGTTCATTCACTCTTCTTCTTCATTTTTTGGATCACAATTCAGAATTGTATAGTTATTTCTCTAATCATTTCTGTGTTAGCATCTTCCGCGAGGACAGGTTCTGTCTCCGCTTTGCTTGTTGCACTGGTTCCGTGTTTCAGCACAAAACACACGTTAGGTGTTTAGCGAAAGCAGGAACGAATGAGCGTCGGGATTGGGCACGGCTTCGCTGAGCATTGAGCACAGGCCCTGGGATGGTCCGTGATCTGTCTCCACCCACTGAAGGACAGGCAAGACCAGGGGCCCTTCAGATGCGTCATGTGATGGGGAAACGAGGTTACATATGTTGGCTGGGGTGCAGAGGCAGGGAGGTCACCGAGGACTGGTGTGGTCAGGGAAGACTTGGCAGAGGTGACAGCCTCAAGTATCCCCCTGAAGGCCTGATGAGCAGGGGACACCCGGGGGACTTGAGAGCATGAGGAAAGGCAAGCCCATGCTGCGGAGGAAAGCACATGGTGGGTGGGTGTGAGCGGTGACAGCCCAGATCACCAGGAGTGTGAAACAGTGTCTTGGAGATGGCAGCATGTTATTGTGAAAAGCACTTTATATGGTAATCAACAACAACAACAATCATAATTTAACACTGATTGAGCTCTTACTATGTATCAGGCCCTGAGCCTTTTACGAGAATGAATTCTTCTAAATCATCCTTCAAGTCCATGAGTTGGAAACCCCTGCCCATTTTCTGAAGGTGGAAATTGAGGCATGGTGCGGCAGGCCAGTCAGCGTAGGGCGTGCTGGACAGCGGCCCAGCGCCACTGCTGCCATCAGGCTATCTGCCGACTCTTGTCCCGGCTTAAACCTAGTTCAGGTGGGGAGGGTTTCACAGCAGCTGCCTCGTTCTCCCAGTCAAGCCTTCATGCAGGTGGTGGTGTTCATAAGTTCCTCATCCTCAGCACCACCATTCTGGACATTAATTCCTTACTTTGCCCCTTGTCCGCAATCCCCAACCTTATTGGCACCAGGGACCTGTTATTTTTCTCATGAACCGGCTTGAGGGGATGGTTTGGGGGTGATTCAAGTGCATTACATTTATTTCTATTATTATTACACCAGCTCCACCTCAGATCATCAGGCATTAGATCCTGGAGGTTGGGGACCCCTGCCCGAGGTGATCCTTGGGGTTCTCAGAACCAGGAGTCAGTGAGGTGGGCAGACTTGGGAATCCGAAGGGCTGGCTCCCTGACCTTCCCTCTCTAGCCTTTACTGGCTCTGTGACCTCAGAGAGAAGATCCTTCTTACAGGGCTAGGCGGTGGCTGTCATCACCTCCTTTCACAGGGCTGCTGCTGCTCAGTCGCTTCAGTCGTGTCCGACTCTGTGCGACCCCATAGACGGCAGCCCACCGGGCTCCCCCATCCCTGGGATTCTCCAGGCAAGAATACTGGAGTGGGTTGCCATTTCCTTCTCTAATGCATGAAAGTGAAAAGTGAAAGTAAACTTGCTCAGTCGTCTCTGACTCTTAGCAACCCCATGAACTGCAGCCCACCAGGCTCCTCCGTCCATTGGATTTTCCAGGCAAGAGTACTGGGGTGGGGTGCCATTGCCTTCCCCGTTTCACAGGGCAGGGAACTGCAGCTCGGAAAGGGGGCAGATACATGCAAGGCGCCCAGCCTAGGGCTTGGATCATGGGCTAGAGATGCTGGGGAAAGGGGCGGCTGCTTCAGTTCTTCGGCCTTAGGCAGTGAAGGACATTCAGTTTACAGTATTGCACTTTCTTGTACCAACGTCCCAACTTTAGGTGAGCTGTCAGGAGAAGGCAAATCAACAGCACGCAATGCTGCCATGCTGCTTTTGTGCCAGTGGACAGCTGAATGGAGTGTGAACCGCCACCGTCAGCTCCCCATGGCTCCAGAGGCAGGGCATGAGGTGTGGTGTGTGTGGCATGAGTGAAGGACAGATGATCAAGCAAAAATGTTGCTGTGGTTACAGCCTCAAAAGTAAGAGCTCTGTGTGCCAAACAGAAGCCTCTTAAAATTCAGTGGGAATTTATAACCTGATGAAACAGGTGTTCTTGAAATTTAATTAAACACTGAAACATTGTTCAAATCGTCCTCCACTGGTTATGAGCTGCCAACACACGTATTTGTACTGCTCAGGGAGGGCAGGGCCGTAATGTTCTGGGCACGGATTCTGTGGCTGTGGACTGAGAACCCGGTGCTTGCCTTCACAAGATTGCTGGGTCCCGAGTGTGGCTTTGGCTTCAAGTGTGAAGGAGGTTCAGCACTGGGACTAGGGGAGTGAGGCGCCTGCCTCCAAAGCAAAATGAAAGGGGCTGCCAACAGACTCAGAAATCAAAAAAAGTAATATCTTAAAGCAATACTAAAATCAAAATTAGAGGGGAAAAAATTATGTTGAACAAAATAGTGAAATTTTAAATAAAGACAGGATCTGAAGAACACCAAGCTACCCCCTAAACTCTACCTTTGACTTCCTATATTTAGGTGGAAGAACACTGTAACCCTTTAGCCCTTGGAGTTCTGAGAGGGGTGATGGCTTCTAGAATGTTCCATGATCTCCTGTCAAAAAATTCATTCTTCTCTCCCTCCCTTTGCCCTGAGTCTACAAACACTCAGGAAGCACCTACTCTGAAATGCATACTCTATGCCCTGGTCCTCTGGAGGAGGACTCTGAGATAAGTAAGACAGAGTTGCTGTTTGGTGAGGAAGACAGCAGGAGAGCCTGTGACCACTGAGGGGACTGGGGGTTCTTCTGTCCATTCAGGTCTCATTTCCTCAGCAAGGCTGCAAGCTCCTTGTGGCTGGGGACGTAGCAGGATACAGAGGAGTTACTGTGGGATCACAGGCAAGAGGGAGGGTGTGGAGTCTGAAAGCTTCGAATCCAGGTGTGCCACTCACTTACTGGCTATGCTTGGGCAAGATGCTTACTTTTTTTTTTTTTTAAAAGGACTTGATTTTTTAGAGCAGCTTTAGGTTTACAGCTAGGGCTTCCCTGATAGCTCAGTTGGTAAAGAATCTGCCTGCAATGCAGGAGACCCTGGTTGGATCCCTGGGTCGGGAAGATCCTCTGGAGAAGGGAAAGGCTACCCATTCCAGTATTCTGGCCTGCAGAATTTCATGGCATTGCAAAGAGTCGGACACGACTGAGCCGCTTTCACTAGCCTTACAGCAAAGCTGAGAGCATGGAACGGAGATCTGGTATACACCGTCACACGTGCACAGCTTCCCTCCCGGGGTTGACACTTTAAAAACATTCATTTATTCTTTGGCTGTGCTGGGTCCTCGTTGCTTTTGCATGGGCTTTCTCTAGTTGCAGTGAGCGGCAACTACTGTTCCTGGCGGTGCACAGCTTCTCATTGCGGTGGCTTCTCTTCTTGCAGAGCATAGGCTCTAGGGCGTGTGGACTTCAGTGATCACAGCATGTGGGCTCCGAAGTTGAGGCATGAAGGCTCTCGGGGGCACAGGCTTCAATAGCTGGGCACACAGGCTCAGCTGCTCCTTGGCATGTGGAATCCTCCCAGACCGGGGATCTAACCCCTGTCCCCTACGCTGGCAGGCAGACTCCTATCAACTGCGCCACCAGGGAAGTCCTCCCTGGGTTGACACTTTTTAAGCCTTCATCTTCTTCCCTTTGAATGAGCATAGACCCCACCTCCAGGGTTGTTGTTCAGATGCAGAGATGATACAGGGAGTTTTCAGCACAGAGTTTGGCATGTGATGAGTGCACACAAGCCTCAGAGGGAAACACTTGAAAGGTGTGAAGGGAGCAAAAGCAACATAGCGTTGCTTGAAGCAGTACGAAGGAGGCAAGGCAGGTTGAAAAGCATCTTCCCTGAGGCTTCTGTGGCCAGTGGTACTTCAGAGTGACTCACAGGACTCCTGGTGACAGTCAGAGACGAGGCACCTTTCATTCTTCCAGAGCCTCCCAGGATTAACTTACTGCATATCCTGATTGAATTGTCTGCCCTTGTCAGGCTGTCTCCAGTCGTAGACGTATTAGCAACAGGTATAATTTTATTGTTTTATTATTAGATGCTGATCATGGATAATGCACTTTGTTTACCTCAGCTTCGTGAACTCAGAACATGAACTGTAGTAACTGATGCTAGGAACTTGATAAGCTGTTTTCAGCTCACCACCACTCTGCAGAGGTGTGGTGTGTGTGGCATGAGTGAAGGACAGATGATCAAGCAAAAATGTTGCTGTGGTTACAGCCTCAAAAGTAAGAGCTCTGTGTGCCAAACAGAAGCCTCTTAAAATTCAGTGGGAATTTATAACCTGATGAAACAGGTGTTCTTGAAATTTAATTAAACACTGAAACATTGTTCAAATCGTCCTCCACTGGTTATGAGCTGCCAACACACGTATTTGTACTGCTCAGGGAGGGCAGGGCCGTAATGTTCTGGGCACGGACTCTGTGGCTGTGGACTGAGAACCCGGTGCTTGCCTTCACAAGATTGCTGGGTCCCGAGTGTGGCTTTGGCTTCAAGTGTGAAGGAGGTTCAGCACTGGGACTAGGGGAGTGAGGCGCCTGCCTCCAAAGCAAAATGAAAGGGGCTGCCAACAGACTCAGAAATCAAAAAAAGTAATATCTTAAAGCAATACTAAAATCAAAATTAGAGGGGAAAAAATTATGTTGAACAAAATAGTGAAATTTTAAATAAAGACAGGATCTGAAGAACACCAAGCTACCCCCTAAACTCTACCTTTGACTTCCTATATTTAGGTGGAAGAACACTGTAACCCTTTAGCCCTTGGAGTTCTGAGAGGGGTGATGGCTTCTAGAATGTTCCATGATCTCCTGTCAAAAAATTCATTCTTCTCTCCCTCCCTTTGCCCTGAGTCTACAAACACTCAGGAAGCACCTACTCTGAAATGCATACTCTATGCCCTGGTCCTCTGGAGGAGGACTCTGAGATAAGTAAGACAGAGTTGCTGTTTGGTGAGGAAGACAGCAGGAGAGCCTGTGACCACTGAGGGGACTGGGGGTTCTTCTGTCCATTCAGGTCTCATTTCCTCAGCAAGGCTGCAAGCTCCTTGTGGCTGGGGACGTAGCAGGATACAGAGGAGTTACTGTGGGATCACAGGCAAGAGGGAGGGTGTGGAGTCTGAAAGCTTCGAATCCAGGTGTGCCACTCACTTACTGGCTATGCTTGGGCAAGATGCTTACTTTTTTTTTTTTTTAAAAGGACTTGATTTTTTAGAGCAGCTTTAGGTTTACAGCTAGGGCTTCCCTGATAGCTCAGTTGGTAAAGAATCTGCCTGCAATGCAGGAGACCCTGGTTGGATCCCTGGGTCGGGAAGATCCTCTGGAGAAGGGAAAGGCTACCCATTCCAGTATTCTGGCCTGCAGAATTTCATGGCATTGCAAAGAGTCGGACACGACTGAGCCGCTTTCACTAGCCTTACAGCAAAGCTGAGAGCATGGAACGGAGATCTGGTATACACCGTCACACGTGCACAGCTTCCCTCCCGGGGTTGACACTTTAAAAACATTCATTTATTCTTTGGCTGTGCTGGGTCCTCGTTGCTTTTGCATGGGCTTTCTCTAGTTGCAGTGAGCGGCAACTACTGTTCCTGGCGGTGCACAGCTTCTCATTGCGGTGGCTTCTCTTCTTGCAGAGCATAGGCTCTAGGGCGTGTGGACTTCAGTGATCACAGCATGTGGGCTCCGAAGTTGAGGCATGAAGGCTCTCGGGGGCACAGGCTTCAATAGCTGGGCACACAGGCTCAGCTGCTCCTTGGCATGTGGAATCCTCCCAGACCGGGGATCTAACCCCTGTCCCCTACGCTGGCAGGCAGACTCCTATCAACTGCGCCACCAGGGAAGTCCTCCCTGGGTTGACACTTTTTAAGCCTTCATCTTCTTCCCTTTGAATGAGCATAGACCCCACCTCCAGGGTTGTTGTTCAGATGCAGAGATGATACAGGGAGTTTTCAGCACAGAGTTTGGCATGTGATGAGTGCACACAAGCCTCAGAGGGAAACACTTGAAAGGTGTGAAGGGAGCAAAAGCAACATAGCGTTGCTTGAAGCAGTACGAAGGAGGCAAGGCAGGTTGAAAAGCATCTTCCCTGAGGCTTCTGTGGCCAGTGGTACTTCAGAGTGACTCACAGGACTCCTGGTGACAGTCAGAGACGAGGCACCTTTCATTCTTCCAGAGCCTCCCAGGATTAACTTACTGCATATCCTGATTGAATTGTCTGCCCTTGTCAGGCTGTCTCCAGTCGTAGACGTATTAGCAACAGGTATAATTTTATTGTTTTATTATTAGATGCTGATCATGGATAATGCACTTTGTTTACCTCAGCTTCGTGAACTCAGAACATGAACTGTAGTAACTGATGCTAGGAACTTGATAAGCTGTTTTCAGCTCACCACCACTCTGCTTGTGTGACTGGAACTGGCTGGACATTGCTGATTTCTGATTGACTGAGCTTTCTGACAGGTCAGCTGATCGACCAAAGGCTGTGATCATGGTTTTTGCAGTGAAATAATATTTGCTAGGTTTTGTGTCTACTTGAACACTTATTTTAAAAGAAGCATTTTGTTGCAACATAACATTTAGAAAAATGCACAAATTATAGATGCACAATTTCATGAATTTTACTAATGCAACATGCTCAGGAAACTAGCTCTTAGATCAAGAAATGAAACATCACCAGCAGCTCAGAAGCCATTCCTGTCCCTGCCACACCCCCTTCTTGTCAACACTGCTTCCCTGTTCTAGGAGTAATGACTATCCTGTCTTTGAGAAGCATTCATTAACATTCATTATACTTGCCTGCCTTTGTAGTCTATGAAAATGAAATAATAAAATAAGTATTCTTTTGTGTCTGGCTTGGTTTTTTTTCCTTTGCTCAATGTATGTTTGTGAGATTCTTCCACAGTGTTGTTACTAGTTATAAATCTTCTACTGTCATTTCTGTATACTATTCCACAGTATAACTGCCTCATGATTTATGTATTTATTCTTCTATTGATGTATGTTTGAGTAATTGCTATTTTAAGGCTATTAAAAATGACGTTGTTGACAGACATATAGAACAATGGAATAGGACAAAAAGCCCAGAAATAGACCCTTACATATATGGTCAAGTGTTCTTTGAGAAGAGCATTCAATGGGGAAAGGGTAGTCTTTAAAAGAGATACTGGGAAAACTGGATATATACATTGAAGTTGAATGCTTACCTAACACCATATACAAAAATTAACTCAAATGGATTAAAGATCTAAATGTAAGAGCTAAAATCATAGAACTCTTCAAAGAAAATATTTGGGAAAACTTCATAACATTGGATTTAGCAATGATTTCTTGGATGTGACACTAAAAGCACAGGCAACGAAAGAAAAAAATAAACTGGACTAAATTAAAAACTTTTGTGTATCTAAGGACCCTATCAACAGGGAAAAGGCAACACATGGAATTGGAAAAATGTTTTCAAATTGTATACCTGCTAAGAGGTTAATATCCAAATATTCAGAATATATAAAAGAACTCCTACAACTCAACAACAAAACTCCAAACATCTCAATTAAAAAAATGGGCAAAGGTCTTGAACAGACATTTCTAAATAGTTGAATAGTCCACTTTTGTTTCGTATTTTTTCTCCTGTCAATCTTTTCTTGAGGCAAACTTAGGAATTTTAATATTAACTCTATTGCCTAAGACAGTTGTCTGGAAGGTTTTGAGCCCTGTCTTCCCTTCACTGTGGATATGCCATGGTAGGCTGAATAATGGCCCACAAAAGCGAATCCCTAGAACCTGTGCCTATTACTTTATATGGTGAAAGGGACTTTGCAGATGAGGTTAATTTCAGAATCTTGAGATGGGGACACACCTGGACCCAAAAGGCAATCACAAGAGTCCTTACATGAGGGAAGTAGATGGATATCTCACTATAGAAGAAAAAAGTAATGTGAGATAGGGGTGAGATGCTATGCTGCTGGACTTTGAAGATGGAGGAAGGAGCCATCAGCCAAAAGATGGAGGCTGCCTTTAATTTTTTTTTGAAGTATAGCTGATTTACAACATTGTGTTAATTTCTGCTGTATAGAAGAGTGATTCAGTCATACATGTGTATTCAGTTCAGTTCAGTCCCTCAGTCGTGTCCGACTCTTTGCGACCCCATGAATCGCAGCACGCCAGGCTTCTCTGTCCATCACCAACTTCCGGAGTTCACTCAGACTCACGTCCATCGAGTCAGTGATGCCATCCAGTCATCTCATACATTCTTTTAAAAATATATTGTTTCCCATTATGGTTTATCATCAGTTCAGTTCAGTCGCTCACTAGTGTCTGACTGCATTGCCTTTCTTTGGAATTGGAATGAAAACTGACCTTTTCCAGTCCTGTGGCCACTGCTGAGTTTTCCAAATTTGCTGGCATATTGAGTGCATCACTTTCACAGCATCATCTTCCAGGATTTGGAATATAGGGTACTGAATATAGTTCCCTGTACTATACAGTAGGACCCTTTTGTTTTTCCATTCCATATATACTAGCTTATATCTGCTAATTCCAATCTCCCAGCTCATCTCTTCCCTCTGTCACCCATAAGTCTGTTCTCTATGAGTCTATTTCTGCTTTTTAGACAGATTCATTTGTGTCATATTTTAGATTCTGCATATAAGTGATGTCATATGGTATTTGTCTTTCTCTAACTTACTTTACTTAGTATAATAATGTCTAAGTCCACCCAAGTTGCTGCAAATAGCATTTCATTCTTTTTATGGCTGAATAGTATTCCATTGAATAGATGTGTTTATCCATGTCTTGGTTGTTGTGAATGGGGCTGTTATGAACACAGGGGTACATGTATCTAATTTAGAGTTTTGTCTGGATATATTAGGCTGCCTTTAGAAGTGGGGAAAGGAGACAGATTATCCCCTAGAGCCTCCAGAAGCAGTCAGCCATTCTAGCACCTTGACTTTAGCCCAGTGAAATGGATTCCAGACTACAAATTCAGAGGATATACTGATATTTACATTGTTTTAAGCCATTTAGTTTATGGTAAATCTGTTACAGCAGCATCAGGGAACTAATACAGAGGCTTATTAAATTATCCACTGGTGGGGATAATCCACAAGGACTGCTGGTGAAAAGGCTGTTTAAGACCAGTTTTGAATAGAGTGTGGGTTGTGTTTTATGAGGCTGCATGAAGTCCTGAGAGGCTCTGGGTGGTGATGCTTCCCAGGAAGAAGTCTGCTGTGGATTGTGTTTTATGAGGCTGCATGAAGTCCTGAGAGGCTCTGGGTGGTGATGCTTCCCCAGGAAGAAGTCTGCTGTGGAGGAAGGGGGCTGCTGGGCCACTGGATGCAGGTTTGGAGACCAGGGTACTTTCTGTTCTGACTGGGCAATCTTGGGTTGTTCAGATCGCCGATCAGGTTGACAGTTCTTCTTTCACGAATCCAAGAAACCCCCACTGGGGTTGGGATGACCAGAACAGGTATAACATGAGACCTGTTTTCCTGCCTTTTTGCCTGGTAACTTTCCAAGAGACTGGAGGTCAGCCTTGTGTCCCAGGCACAGGGGTACATTTCTTGCCCCAGAATTCCAGACTCCCCTCAACCGAGTCCTCCATCCCCGGAGCTGGTGGCCTCTGGGTAATTGCCATTCTTATCTGGGGTTTGGTTCCTAAGAGTTAGTAACAGTATAGCACAGAGGTTAAGAGCTGGGACTTGAGATTCAAACCTGTTTTACGTTCAAATCTCCCTTTCCCACTTACTTGTTTTGTGACCTCTGGAAGTCAGTAGATCTTCAGTTTCAGGTTTGTGTTGTGGAGGTAATAAAGGTATCTAAATATTTTAAAAACATATAACAAGATGGAAATACTAAACATTATCTATTTTTAAGGGAAATTAAATGAATAAAACATGTCAAACACTTCGCCCTAAATGAACGAAAGATGGCCACCATTACTTTTATTATGGGTGCAGCTCTTCAGTGTCTGCTTTTTGGGGAAGGGGTACCCCTTTCGCCTTCAGTGCCACCCAGCTCCCGCCCCGCTCCATGTGGCCTCAGTGTGGCCAGTAGTAGCCTGAAAGGTAAGCAGCAACAGGGTACACAGCAGTGAGACGTCTAGTTACCCAGGGGCCAGGGAAACACTTTTTGTTTGCTTTGCAGCTGTATAGCCTAGAGCTTCCCTGAGAATGGTGCATTCAGGACTGTGCTTCCCAAAGTCATCTGTTCCTTGTCCCAATGCCAGCTGAAAAGCCCTCTCTCGCAAGCCGGGCCATATTTCTGGAACTGGTGCTCGTGGAATTTCACCTTAATTGGACGTCTCGTTATCCCATTTTTCAGAAGAGAAGGGCTTGCGTGCTGCCAGGGTGAGCTCAGCCAGGGAAAGAGGCATTATTAGGCAGAGGAGGCAAGCTAACCAACCTGTAGAAGGAGTGAGCAAAGAGAGGGAGAGGGCTGGCCCTGAGGTCGCCAGCCCTGCAAATGACTATCAGGAAACTCATTATTTCATTTAGAAATTAATTTCTTCCTGAGAGAGAAAAATCACTCTTACCTTGTCCCAATGCCAGCTGAAAAGCCCTCTCTCGCAAGCCGGGCCGTATTTCTGGAGCTGGTGCTCGTGGAATTTCACCTTAATTGGACGTCTCGTTATCCCATTTTTCAGAAGAGAAGGGCTTGTGTGCTGCCAGGGTGAGCTCAGCCAGGGAAAGAGGCATTATTAGGCAGAGGAGGCAAGCTAACCAACCTGTAGAGGGAGTGAGCAAAGAGAGGGAGAGGGCTGGCCCTGAGGTCCCCAGCCCTGCAAATGACTATCAGGAAACTCATTATTTCATTTAGAAATTAATTTCTTCCTGAGAGAGAAAAATCACTCTTGATAGATTTATTTCCTCCTGATGAAGGCAGGCTTACTGCAGCTCCCTCTCGTTTGCTTCCCACCCCCACGTTTGCTGCTGCCAAAATATTTGGAAAAGCAAAAGTTGTGTGTGTGTGCAATGCAGCCTTCCCACAGCAGGGACTCTGACAGCCAGTGGCTCAGGTGGCCAGCGGGGTCCACTTGGCTGGGCACAACCCATCTGGATGGGCTGAAAGGCAGGCAGGGGCAGCCACGTGACACAGGCTCTGCCCTTGCACACGCAGCCACTGCCTGGGAGACTTGGCAAACCCTTTTTCACCCTGCACCTCGGAAGAGCCCTGACAGTGAGACAGACAGGTAGCTTCAAGCCTCACTTTGCAGGTCACCAGGCAGAGGTGACCAGATGGACATCACCTTGCCCGGGCTCCTGGTGAGGCCACCACACATTGAACACTGGGACCCAGACGATAAGTTTCCGTCTCCTTTACTTGGAGAATTCTTTCCTTTCAGATCTGGCAAACTTGTTTGTTAATGGAAAATGTCAATTATATGTGACAAGAAAGAGAAGACTAGTTCCCAATGCCTAGCACCCAGATTTATCAGGATCAACCATTCTTTTTATCTATGCCCTCACCTTTCATTTTTACTGGAATATTTTAAAGCAAATTGACATCGTGTCATATCACCTACAAATAATTCAGTATATATTTCTAGCTAGCAAAGACTTAAAAACAAACATAATCACCATGTCATTATCACACCACTCAGAATTACCAGGATTAGCTTAAAGATAATCTAATCATGTCCATATTCACTTCTCTGATTTACTAAAGAATTATTTGCGGGTTTGTTACTTTATATATATGTGTGTGTGTGTGTGTGTGTGTATAACACTTCAGTGTGCATATCCTGAAAGCAAAGACATTTTTCTTATAAAACCACAGTATAATTATCAAGAACCAGAAGTTACTACTGATATAATATTGCTATCTACCCTCAGTCCACATTCAAATTTTGGCAAGTTTCTCAATAATTCTTTTTATAGTTAAGCATTTTCTTCTACTCCAGACCCGACCTAGGATCACTCATTTAGTTGTTGTGTCCCTGTAGTCTTTTTCATATGGAAAAGTTCTTCAATATTTGTCTTTTATGATTGTATCATGTTTTTTAAGGGCACAGGCCAGTTATTTTGTAGAATGTCCCAATTTGGGTTTGTCTGAAGTTTCCTTATCATTAGATTTACGTTACAGTTTTTTGACAGTAATATCAAAGTGGTGATGTTATATCTGTCTCAGTGCATCGAATCAGGATGATCTAGTGATGTTGAATTTGATCATTTGGTTAAGGTAGTGTACCCAGGTTTCCCCATTGTACAGTCAGTTAATAAGTAACTAGTGGGGAACTCCTTGTTCTTTGAGCACTTCCTTAATTTCTAGCGCAACAAGATGTTCCAGGATCCTTTGTTCCAGATCTGGAATCAGCTTTATCAAAACATTCTTACTCTTTTTAGTGGAAAATAGTATTTAGAAGCCAAGCGCAGGTGGCTAGGTGTGCTCACTGCTACTATTACCTCATTCCTTCCATGATGTCTCAGTGACAGAGATAGGAAATACATGTATCTTTGCGTGCATGCTAAGTCGCCTTAGTCATGTCCAACTCTGTGACCCTATGGATTGCAGCCCACCAGACTCCTCTGTCCATGGGATTCTCCAGGCAAAAATACTGGAGTGGGTTACCATGCTCTCCTCCAGCAGGGAAATACATGTATACACATGTATTTTAGGTCTAAAACCAGAAATTAGTAAAATTATATTAAAGCCTATAAATTAACATTGACATTAACATCTAGTCCCCACAGTACATTTTAGCTGTTCCCCTTTCCATATTTGTATCTCCATCCTCCAGTTCTAGGAAACTTGGCCCTTAATCTGTTATTCTCAAGGTATTTACTTACTTTTTAAAGTCTAGAATATATACAAAGTGGTATATTTCAGAATTCAGTACCAATTTCAGAATTGTTAGTACCTACCACTGTGAAAAGAAAACCTGTTGACTACAGTTAGCATTTTTTTTTATAGTTCTTTTAAAAAAATTACTTAGAATGACATTTGCAAATCTTCAGTACATTTCCACAAGTTTTGACAAATGCATACTTTCTTGGAATCCAGATATAGAACATTTCTATCAAGATAAAAAACATTTCCATCACCCTGGTCCAGTCAAATTTTATCCCAACTTCCCTTCACAGGCAGTCACTTTTCTTACCTTTCCCCTCATAAATTAGTTTTTCCTATTCTAGAACTTCACATAACAGGAAATTATACTACATTGGTTTGTATTTGAGTGCTTCGTAATACCTGTGAGATCCATCCATGATGTGTGTATAGCAATTCATTTCTCTTTGTTAAGAACTAGTATTCCATTGTATGAATACATCACACTTGATTCATTCTTCTGTGATGGGCATCTCTTGCCCCACCCCCCACCTTTTTGGCTATTATGAATAATGACAATGAACTTTCCTGTACACGTCTTTTGTGGATATGTTTTCATTTATCTTGGGTAAATAACCAGGGATGGAATTTCTGGGTCATAGGGTAGGTAAATGTTTAACTTTCACCTTGTTAACTAAGAAACTGATAAACTCAAAGGCTTTTTTTTCCTCCTCCAAGCCAGTTTAGTTGTAGAGGATCTCAAAAAGGTTCACATACTGCATTTAGTTTTCATCTCTCTGATTCTCTTACCCATTCCTTCCACCCCTTATGCCATTTTATTTGTTGGAGGTGCTAAAATAATTGGCGTGTAGAATATTCCACATTTTGGGTTTGGTTGATTACTTTCTCATTATGTCATTTACCTTGTTACTCTATTACTGGTTTTTCCTGTTATCTTGCAACTGTATGGCGAGATTGAGCAGATTCAGGTTCATTTTTGTTTTTGAAAAGAGCATTTTAAAATATAGTTGCAGCTGTATGTTTTCTACTGTAATATATTAGGAAGCACATATTGTGTGCTTCTATTACTTTTAGTGTTGCAAAGATAGATTTGTGTGTTTGCATGATGTCAGCCTGATCTCTCCATTATGATGTTCTACATCAGTCTTACAACAGTACTCTTGCCTGGAAAATCCCATGGACAGAGGAGCCTGGTGGGCTGCAGTCCATGGGGTCGCTAAGAGTCGGACACAACTGAGCGACTTCTCTTTCTCTTTATCAGTCTTACAGCTAGCAAATTTGAGCATCGATTCATAGTTATTGCCTAAATCTATTATTTCAGTGGGTTCCAAATGGGCATATTCAGATTTCACAACTCTTTCTGCCTTTACTGTTATTCAGTCGCTAAGTCATGTCTGACTCTGCGACCCCATGGAGTGCAGCATGCCAGGCTTCCCTGTCCTTCAGTATCTCCTGGAGTTTGCTCAAACTCATGTCCATTGAGTCAGTGATGCCATCCAACCATCTCATCCTCTGTCACCTCCTTCTCCTCCTGCCCTCAATTTTTCTCTGAATCAGGGTCTTTTCCAATGAATTGGCTCTTCATAACAGTTGCCCAAAGTATTGGAGCTTTAGCATCAGTCCTTCCAATGAAAGTTCAGGGCTGATTTCTTTTAGGATTGATTGGTTTGATTTCCTTGCTGTCCAAGAGACTTTCAAGAGTCTTCTTCAGGACCACAGTTTGAAAGCATCAATTCTTCGGAATTCTCACATCCATACCTGACAACTGGAAAGACCATAGCTTTGACTATACAGATGTTTGTCAGTAAAATGATGTCTCTGCTTTTTAATATGCTGACTTGGATTGTCATAGCTTTCCTTCCAAGGAGCAAGTGTCTTTTAATTTTGTGGCTGCAGTCACCATCCACAGTGATTTTGGAGCCCAAGAAGATAAAATCTGTCTGGGATTTTTCTGTATGGAAGAACTTCTCCCCAGTAATCTTTTCATTACTTTGAAACAGAATTTATACAGAAAAGGCAAAGTAAATATTTGATCTTTTCACTTTATCAAATTTTAGAGTAATAATTTGGTACCTTAGCAACCTCCAGTGGTGATGATTGAGATTTTATTGTTTTAGTATCATGGTAAAGTCATATGAGTTCTTAAAGATTTGATATGCTTCAGTCCAGTGCAGTCATTATTGTATTTTCTCACATGATATCATCTTAGGCCACTATGTGCCTTGCATTTGGCTATTTGTCTTGATAGCTGCCCCGCCTTACTGGTACAACAAGATGTCTTAGGCTCACCTTGTATATTTCCAACCTCAGACCTGGAATCAGTCATTTCTATGAGAAGTCCTGGTGCCTTTTTGTGGGTAATGATATTTAGAGGACACAGTCTGGACTCTAGGGTTGCTCACTGACACTGGGTTGTCACTACATCTTGGCCTTTTCAGTGGACAGAACTAACAAAATAAGTATTTTTAGAAACAGAAAAAACATGAGTACCTCCTGATATTTTCCATTCAAATTTAATTTTATGGGGTCTTTAACTTCTTTGATTTATACTTCATGTTCAACATTATGATTCCTAGTGATGTTCAATTGATTATTTGCTACAAAAGCATGTAACACTTAAAAAATAACAATATACAAAGACAAAAATAAACAAAGATAACAATATGCATATTACTGCTGCAGAGCAGTTCTTCTGCTTCATGTGGTGCCAGTGATATTTGTGTGGTGGCTGGGCTTGGCTGTGGTGGCCAGGAGGGTCTAAGATAGCTCACTTATGGGTGAGGTGCCTTGGCAAGGATGGATGGAGATCTGGGCTCAGCTGGGCCCTCCTCTTTTCTCCAAGTGGTTTCAGAGCTTTCCTGTGAGGTGGCTATTCTAGCCGGGTAGTAGCACTTCCTACGTGGTGACTTAGAGTTCTGAGAGAGTAAAGTGGAAGCTATCAGTCAGTTTAAAGGCTGGAGTCTGACTGATGGAGTGTCATTTCTACCATATTCTATTGGTCAAAGTAGTTTCAAGCCAGCCCAGATTCAAAAGGAAGGAAAACAAGTCCTAATTCTGGATGAATGGAATGTGAAAAAATTCATAGCTATCTTTAAACCACTATGCTCTCTGCTCTTTCAGTGTACATACTCCTGAGCACATCTGTACCTTTTGCCACTGAAGAATATAACCGGAATCTTTACCAGCTGAGCCACAGGGAAGCCCAAGAGTACTGGAGTGGGAGCCTATCCCTTCTCCAGGGGATCTTCCTGACCCAGGAATCAAACCGGGGCCTCCTGCATCACAGGTGGATTCTTTACCAACTGAGCTATGAGAGAAGCCCTTAAACCTCTATAATCCCTGCTCTTTCAGTTTACACACGCTAAGAGCATTCTGCACCATTTGTCACTGAAGAATATAACCAGGAAAGTATTCTATATCCTCTTTTATATGCATGATGCTCCATCATATAGAAATCTCATTGCTTTTCAACAAACCTCCAATTGATGAACACTGATCTTGTTTCATCCATACATGACTACTGCAAAAACCATAGCCTTGACTAGACAGACCTTTGTTGGCAAAGTAATGTCTCTGCTTTTGAATATGCTATCTAGGTTGGTCAGAACTTTCCTTCCAAGGAGTAAGTGTCTTTTAATTTCATGGCTGCAATCACCATCTGCAGTGATTTTGGAGCCCCCAAAAATAAAGTCTGACACTCTTTCCACTGTTTCCCCATCTATTTCCCATGAAGTGATGGGACCAGATGCCATGATCTTGTTTTCTGAATGTTGAGCTTTAAGCTAACTTTTTCACTCTCCTCTTTCACTTTCATCAAGAGGCTTTTTAGCTCCTCTTCACTTTCTGCCATAAGGGTGGTGTCATCTGCATATCTGAGGTGATTGATATTTCTCCCAGCAATCTTGATTCCAGCTTGTGCTTCTTCCAGCCCAGCGTTTCTCGTGATGTACTCTGCATCTAAGTTAAATAAGCAAGGTGACAATATACAGCCTTGATGTACTCCTTTTCCTATTTGGAACCAGTCTGTTGTTCCACGTTCCAGTTCTAACTGTTGCTTCCTGACCAGCATATAGGTTTCTCAAGAGGCAGGTCAGGTTGTCTGGTATTCCCATCTCTTTCAGAATTTTCCACAGTTTATTGTGATCCACACAGTCAAAGGCTTTGGCATAGTCGATAAAGCAGAAGTAGATGTTTTTCTGGAACTCTCTTGCTTTTTCCATGATCCAGCGGATGTTGGCAATTTGATCTCTGGTTCCTCTGCCTTTTCTAAAGCCAGCTTGAACATCAGGGAGTTCACGGTTCACGTATTGCTGAAGCCTGGCTTGGAGAATGTTGAGCATTACTGCATTAGTGTGTGAGATGAGTGCCATTGTGCGGTAGTTTGAGCATTCTTTGGCATTGCCTTTCTTTGGGACTGGAATGAAAACTGACCTTTTCTAGTCCTGTGGCCACTGCTGAATTTTCCAAATTTGCTGGCATATTGAGTGCAGCACTTTCACAGCATCATCTATCTAGTTAAGGCTAGTCAAGGCTATGGTTTTTCCAGTGGTCATGTATGGATGTGAGAGTTGGACTGTGAAGAAAGCTGAGTGCCGAAGAATTGATGCTTTTGAACTGTGGTGATGGAGAAGACCCTTGAGAGTCCCTTGGACTGCAAGGAGATCCAACCAGTCCATTCTGAAGGAGATCAGCCCTGGGATTTCTTTGGAAGGAATGATGCTAAAGCTTAAACTCCAGTATTTTGGTTACCTCATGCGAAGAGTTGACTCACTGGAAAAGACTCTGATGCTGGGAGGGATTGGGGGCAGGAGGAGAAGGGGACGTCAGAGGATGAGGTGGCTGGATGGCATCACCGACTCGATGGACGTGAGTTTGAGTGAACTCTGGGAGTTGGTGATAGACAGGGAGGCCTGGTGTGGTACGATTCATGGGGTCACAAAGAGTCAGACACGACTGAGCGACTGAAATGAACTCATCTTGTTTCTAATCTTGTCATGACCAGAAATGCCAGAGTAAATATCTCTGTATGCCATCATTTTGTATTTTTAATAGTAATGATTCTTCAATATGTAATTGTGAGATGAAAGGATAGATGCATATATGATTTTGCTAGACACTGATGAATTTCCCTCCATAAAACTTGTCATAAATACCTTTTATTTTATTGAGATGTTCCCTTTACACCCACTTTCATAGGAGTTTTTATCATGAATGGATGCTGTATTTTATCAATGCTTTTTCTTGCATCTACTGAGATGATCATGTGGTCTTTGTCTTTGGTTGATGCTCTGATTCATACTGATTGATCTGTGCATGTTGAACCATTCTTTTGAGCCTGAGATGACTTGGACTTGATCATGGTGTATGATCTTTTTTGTGCGTTGTTGGATTTGGTTTGCTAGTATTTTGTTGATAAACTTTGCATCTATGTTCATCAAAGATATTGGCCTGTAATTTTCTCTTTTTTTGGTATTGTCTTTGTCTGGTTTTGGTATCAGGGTGATGGTGACTTCATAGAATGACTTTGGGAGTGTTCCCTCCTCTTCAGTCTTTTGGAAGAGTTTGAGAAGGATTGGTATAAGTTCTACTTTGTATGTTTGGTAGAATTCCCCAGTGAAGCTATCTGGTCCTGGACTTCTGCTTGCAGACAGGTTTTTTTTTTTATTACAAATTCTATTTCACTTCTAGTGATCAGTCTGTTCAAATTATCTATTACTCCTTGATTCAGTTTTGATGGGCTCTATGTTTCTAGAAACTTGTCCATTTCTTCTAAGTTGTCCAATTTGTTGGCATGTAATTGTTATTCTTTTCATATGGTTTTTGGTATTTCTGTGGTACTGGTGGTTATTTCTCCTCTTTCACTTCTTATTTTGTTTAGTTGGGTCCTCTTTGTTTTCTTCTTGTTTACCCTTTCAAAGAACAAGCTCTTGGTTTATTGATTTTTCTCTATTGCTTTTTAAATCTCTATTTTATTTCCTCTCTGATCTTTATTATTTCCTTTCTTCTGCTGACTTTAGGTTTTGTTTGTTCTTCTTTTTCTAGTTCTTTTCGGTGGTAGGTTTGGTTGTTTATTTGAGGTTTTTCTTAGTTTTTGAGGAAAACCTGTATCACTATGAACTTCCCTCTAAGAACTTAAGCCTGGTGCTCTTGATGGCTATCCTTGCGTCCACTTGAAGAAAGCTAATAGAGGGAAGCAAACAGATTTCTGATGACTTCGTTGAGCAGCTGGATCTGGATCTAGCTGTATCTGAAGTTTTAGGTCTAAATCCCTTTACATGAACAATAGTCTTTTTTTTTTTTTTAAACTTAAAGCAATTTGAGTTGGATTTTCCATCCCTTACAATTAAACAAGTCCTAATTGATCTACTGATAATTGTAGTCATTGTCACTGGAACTTATGGGCCATGCAAACCCATAAAAACTATTACGTGTCCCATACTACAAACATGGACAGGTTTACTAGGATCTCCATGGTGTTTAAAGATTGTTACCTGCTTTAAGCAATTTTCTTGTTTCTTGACTCTGGCGACCCTCACCTCTGCTCTGGTTTTCTTGCCTCCATCTTGCTGTGATATCTTTCCATCCTCTCTTGAGGATGGTCATGGGCCATTGGCCAGCCTCCAGGTCTGTCACTGTACATGAGCCCTAGACATCAGTGCATCATTTTGCTTTAAGAGCCAGAGAATCGGGGAGCCAAAGCAAATACCAGTTCACCTCCTGTGTCTTCTAGTCCTCTGTGGTCTTATGTTGTGCCTTCTGGTTCCCGTTCCATAGGTCCCCTTGAATGGCATCATCTCACTGCCTAGTTGGACAGGACAACTGGTGTCCTAGTTGGACTTCATGTACATCACATTTTTGGCTTTGACAGTTTGATTGCTTTTTAAACCCTTGTAACCACTTCTCCTTGAGGGTTGTTACGTGTTCTCACTAGGTGAAACTGCTGCAGAGTACCCCAAAATAAGTAAGACGTGGCCTCTGCCCTCAAGAGGGAAACAGACAAAAAAGCAAGTATTAAGTCGAGATCTAATCATTGGGCTGTTGAGGGCACAGAATGCATCTATCTGTGTGTATAATTCAAGGTGGCCCCATGAGAAGAGTTGAGAAGAGGTGACTGTTGGGCTGAGCCTTCAGGAATGAATACTATATTAACCATAGAGGAGCAAATGCAGTTCAGTTTGATCATTCAATGAGCAAATGTGACCAGCATTATTTTAAAACCATTCCCTGCAAGAGAGAAGTCAAGTACAAGAAACCCTGTAGGAGATCATGAAGGGCAGCATCGTTTTGCTGGTCAGCGTGATTGGCCCCAAGGCAGTGCTGTCTGAAAGGGCAGATAAAGCAGAGGTGGAGGCCCCAGTGTTTGCAGGCAAGGAAGCAGAACCACCTTGCAGCATTGGGTGACTTGCTCCAGAACCTGCAGCAGAGCTAGGGAAGTGTTCTGAACAGAGCTTCAGGACTGCAGTATCTCCTCCTGGTAACTTGCACCCCTGGGAGATTCATCTGGCACATAAAGGAAGTGGGATGGTTGAGGCACAGGGCGGATGTGTGTACAAATGAATTCTTTTTCTCACTTGCAACTTCAGGGAAGGTGCAAAAGGAGCTGATAAAATTAGGGAAAACTAATTGACAATTTCTCATGTTGCATGATTATTATTCCTATTAATCAAGATAACACCTTATTGTGCGCTGACAGCGTAGCTGGCTCAGTGCCAAACATAAACATGGATGCAGTCTTCATTTTTTAAAAAAGACAGTAATTTAGAAAGCATCTGGAGGAGAAGACAGATCACCTGAGCGAGGAGGGGCAAGTTGCCTCCTGGTTTCATTTTGTTTCTCCTTAAGGGCTTATCACGGAGAAGGCAGTGGCACCCCACTCCAGTACTCTTGCCTGGCAAATCCCATGGACGGAGGAACCTGGTGGGCGGCCGTCTATGGGGTCGCTAGGAGTCGGACACGACTGAAGTGGCTTAGCAGCAGCTGCAGCAGCAGCAAGGGCTTCTCACAATTGAGAGACCTGTACCCTAATTACAGTGACCACTGGCTTCTAAAATTTGCATGAAGATGCTTATCTGCTAAGAACACAATACTTTGCTCTAAAATCATTCCGGCTGTACCCGTATCCTTTCTGTTTTGTACCATCTCCCTTTCAGATCAGAAATAAACACAGTAGTCATGGTTTGCAAACTTTCATTATAAGAACTGAGAAGAAAAGTAATAAAAGAGGGATGCTCTCAGGAGAAAAATTTGGAAGAGAGAATAATATATCAGCCAAACAGAAGGAGGAACTACAGGAAATGGCCTTCTAGCTTACAACTGTATCAGACAAGGGGAAAAAAGAATAAGTCAGGTTGATTAAAACAACTTATCACCTTTTAAAAAAAATCAGGATGAAGAAGTCTGAGCATATAAATTATACCTCCATCCATCCAGCTAGGAGAGCACACAGCAAGGTTGCCTGGATGGAATTCTCCAGGATATCACTATAATCTTTATATTGTCTTATCTCTTGCATTCTTTTTGCAGTTGATGTTTGTTTACTTCAGTAAGTGAGAGCTTTTTCTTTTTCCTACTTTCTTTTGCTGTTTCCAGTCCTTAAAGCTGACCTTAAATGGGGGTCTCCTGGGCTCAGTCTAATGATGGCGGTATAAGAACTGCTCTGTTGCTGGTCTTGCTGCATGAAACCTTAACCACTTGGACACTTTCATAGTAGACACTGATCATTCATTTTTCAACTATTGTGCAAGCTGAATTTAAGCTTATAAACATCCTGGGAGGGGAGGTACCTACAAGGTACTAGGCATTAGGGAGGCTGTGATAAAAAAGAAGTAACACCTGTCTTCATCTTTTGCATAATCTAATGGGGGAAGGACTATGCGAACATCCGAGTGAGTTTACACAAAGTGCCCACGGTGTGGTACATGGCTGACATCTGATATATTTGGGGGCACCCTCTCCCTCATCTCCTGTAAGAGTCCTGCAGGATGGCAGGAACTACTAAAAAGTGACAGGACCAAGGAGGGGGAATGGTCAGCTCCACCTGGGTGAACATGGGAATTAACTTCATAAATGAAGTTAGCCTGAACCGAGAGGGAATTTGCCAGGTGGGCAAGGGAAATAATGAGGGAGGGAAAAGAGTGACGAAGGCAGGGGGAGGGAAGCAGCAGAGTCTATTACGGAGGCAGCCAGAGGTTTGAAGTGAGGGGAGTTCAGAGTGTGAGGGTTGGGAGCTGGCAAGAAACAATTCTGGAAGGGAAGGCAGGAAGCAGAAGAGAAAAGGCAGAGCCTGCAAAGGAACTGGGATCTCCTCCAGAGAGTCGTGAGCAATTGAGCAGGTGAAGAACTAGGTTAAATCTGTGTTTGTATTTGATTTTTACACTATAACTGGGCAAATGAAGATGAGTTGCAACCAGAAAAGCATGTTGGCTGGTGTTGGAAACAAGTTTGAGATGAATCCCCCCTCTCTCACCCTGCTTCCTTACTCACGTGCGCTGTGAGATGGCCAGCCCTGTGGGGAGCATGGGCATGGCCACTTCCCGAGAGGAACAGTGTTACTCTGGAGGCTAAACCAGTGGCCCAGACAGCTGTGTTCGTACCTCTAAGCTGTTTAGCTGTGGCTGCAAGGAACTTCTGTATCACAGAAGGGTGGCTGTGAGGGGCCCAGAGTTAATGAGTGAATTAAATGATTAATGCTTGGGGCATGGAGGGCCGTCTCCCTTTAAAGCAGAACGTTCTGAACAATGCCAATCAGGAGATGACTTGAGGAGTTCTTACTGCCCAGCAGAAGCTGATACAAAATGCTCATCAGGTTGGATCAGCCCCAAGATTTTAGGTTTGGGGCCAGCATTACTCATAAGGAAGGGCAGCCCCATGGGCTGCAGTCGACTCTTGGTTACTACAGCTATGTCCACAAATACCTGTTTCTGCTCACCCAATCCTGGCTTGTCGTTCGGAAGTGAGGAGACAGAGAGAAGGAGGGAAGGAGGGAGGGAGTGGTGACTCACACCACTGTGAAATAAGGCTGATGCTAAGAGAACTAAATACTTACAGTGGTAGTTATTACAACAGCTACCATTTGTTGAGCGTGTATGGTGTGCTAAGCACTCTACAGGGTACTCTGATACTTCTTGGCTGTTCTGAGCTGAGCGCATAAGATCAGTATTATTATTCCCATTCTAGAGATGATGAACTGAAGCTTAAAGAGATCAGGTCTCTTGCTCAAGATCCAGAAAAGTCCTAAGTGGACAGGGGTTGGTCTGTGTTGTGCTCACCACTGCAGCCTCAGAATGTATCACATGTTAGGTGCTGAATGAATACTTGGTGGTGAATGAATGGACAATCATACAACCAGAAAGTACCCAAGGTGGGTTTGCAATCCAGTCTGTGTGATTCAGAAGCAGTTCTTTCCACTGCCCTCCACTGTCACAGAGCAGAAGGCAGCAGAGAGTCACTGCCAGAACAAATGTGGAGACAGTAAATGGCTGAGGAGATCCAAAGAGAGAGTTTGCTGTCACCTTGTAGTGGTCAAAGAAGACGTCATGAAAGAGCGGGGTTTTGGCAGAGCTTTGAAGGTCAGATATTGGGTGGCTGGAGGGGAAACTCAGCTTGTCCTGGGTGGCTTGAGAGACAGAGTGATGGCAGTAAATAGCTCAGCCTCTGGGGCGAAGACTTGATGCTTTTGAACTGTGGTGTTGGAGAAGACACTTGAGAGTCCCTTGGACAGCAAGGAGATCCAATCAGTCCATCCTAAAGGAGATCAGACCTGGGTGTTCATTGGAAGGACTGACGCTAAAGCTGAAACTCCAATACTTTGGCCACCTGATGCGAAGAACTGACTCATTTGAAAAGACCCTGATACTGGGAATGATTGAAGGTGGGAGGAGAAGGGGACGAGAGAGGATGAGATGGTTGGATGGTATCACCGACTCAACGGGCATGGGTTGGGATAGACTCTGGGAGTTGGTGATGGACAGGGAGGCCTGGCGTGCTGCAGTTCATGGTGTCACAAAGAGTCGGACACGACTGAGCGACTGAACTGAGCTGAACTGAACTGGGGTCAAACCTGCCAGGGCTCAGAATCTGACTTTACATATAGGAGGCTGCATGATGCTGGGCCAAGCTCTCTGTGCCTTAGTTTTCTCTTCTGTAGCTGGAAGTGGTTCCAGATAACCCATGCAAATGACTTTTTACCTAGTGCCTGGCACACAGCAGTGGTTCGATAAATATTCAGTGTCCTGAGATCAGAGCAAAGCACTTCTTTCATTTGAAGAGAAGAGTGGGGAAGACAGGATGGAATCAGAATACCTTGTGTTGGAAAGTAGAGTAATGGATCTAAACTTTCTGCTTAAAAAAAGTTGAAGGGACAAGGACGAAATCATTGCTAATTTGGTGTCATTCCTCATTTCCTGTGGATTGAAAAGCTGGCCTTTTACAGAAAGAACTTGAGTGTCCCCAAGCTACTGGATAATTTCTCTGTTCCTGATTTTATGTCTAGGGGTACTGTGATTCTCTGAGGAGCTTGGATGACCACCTTTGCTGAAGCCAGTAAATGGAGGCCAACGTGTTAGTGAAAAGCAAAGCCCAGAAAGCCCAATAAAAAGAGGAAGGGGCAAAAAATAAACCCGCTGCCTAGAGAAAGGTAAACTACAGAAATGAAGAAATCCCGAAAGCAGCTCCAGCGTGTCGCTACAGCCACTGCAATGGGAGAGATGGCTGCAATATTCTCAGCCTTTTTCTACATTAATGCTTAAAAAATGCAACAATCAGGTTTGCAGATGTGAAATTTAGGAGGCAGCCTGTTTCCTGTGATCATTGGCTGGGGAAGCTGGCACTTGGCAAAATTTTGCAAGTGGGTAAAGATGCCAGCCTTTATCCAAAGAATACATGAGCACTGAATTACGATATTCAGTGAGCATTCTTCATCCATTAGTCTAGAATAATTAGACGCTTTCCTATTATTTCTACTACATGTTGATATATCAGATTGTTTAATTATTCCAGGCAATTTATTTCTGTTCTTTTGCCCATCTTTCTTCAGCTCTTCCCCACTATTGCTTTATTCAGAAGGTTGAAACCCAGAAGATAATTATCAGAACAAACATAGCCCCCCAAAACCTGTGTGAGCCATCTCAAAGACCATGATCTTGGCAGGTCGTGGCATTAAAAGGTACAAGTTGGAAAACTTTCATTAGTCTTGTTAGGACAGTTTTTCCCATTTAGGGCTCTACCGAGAAAGGTGGAAAAGTTAAGATGATTCAGAAAAGGATGGTAGAGAAAGAACTGTTCAAAGGACAGAAGATGGTTTAAAGCACAGAGAAGCTTAGAAACCACATAGGACCTCTTAAGTTACTAAGTCTTCTGAGAAGAGTGATAAAGGTAACCTGTTGTCAAGGTAGGAGCAGAGTGATGGAAACATAGGATGGATTTGGTGAAATCAAGAAGAGCCGGGCTCCCATCTAGAATCCATCACCTGTAACTGCAGAACATCAGAGGGGCTACTTGGCTTCTTTGGCCCACAATTTCATCATCTATGAAATAGAAAGTGTGATTTCACACTAGGAACTCTGGTCTGAAGAGCCAGGTGCGGGGCCTCTGCGTTCAGCCCCCTGCAAGGGAGTGGAATTCGATGAGGCACAACAAACAAAAAATCCATCTTAGAACTGTTACTATTTTCAAGGCCACTGTTTTACTCTGTAGAACACTGCCTTTGGGGCAAAACAAAAAAGAAGCAGAGGCTGCCTATATTCACTGTCGCTGGAGATAGACCAAACAGAAAAACAAGCTGTGTGAGTACCTCTGAGGGTGACCCTCAGGAAACTTGAAATACACCTTTTCCAGCCCCAGCAGCAGAAGTGAGGCTGTTTGGTGGAGATGATGGAAGGGAAGGACCTTAAATTCACCTCCTCTCATGAGCACACCAAAGACACAACTTACTGCTGAACAGACTTAATCGATATTTATAGAGCATTCCATCCCAAAGCAGCAGAACACACATTCTTTTCAAGTGCGCATGGAACATTCTCAAGGATAGAGCCCGTGCTGGAACACAAAGCATGCCTTAGTAAATTTAAGAAAATTGAAATCAACCATCTTTTCCAACCACAGTGTCCTGAAATCAGAAATCAACTACAAGAAAAAAATTGCAACAAACAAACAAACAAACCACTTGCAGGCTAAACAATATGAAAAAGGGATCATAACACTGATTTTGTGGGACGTTCTGAACAATGAGATTATGTATGTTGAGTGCATAGGACAGTGCTTGGTAGATCAGGGGTACTCAGTAAGTTGTAGTTAATAAGGGATGTAAGTAACCTTCTATTGCAATAAAGCTGAGTTTAAGAAAAAAAAAACATGCCATCTTTGCAACTTGCTACACTGTGATGTCGTCCTGTTTGGAGGCAGAAAAACAGCCTGATAGAAGCTGGAATTTGTGGGATGTATTTGGGATGCAGAGCATGGATGTTGAACCAAGTTGTCAGTGACTATCAGCAGCCAGGTTGGGGAAGATTAAAAAAAAAAATCATTCCTAGGAAGGCACCAGACAGGTTGTCTTTAGTCTCTGTGGGGACTCACTAAGTCCAATAACCTTGGCGCAAGCCTGGATGGCTGTTGCCATAGAAACTAGCACGTGTGCCCAGCAGGAGTTCATTTCTCAAAGCGCCAGCCCATGCCAACAGAGCGTGGCTCCAGAGGTGAGAGAGATGCTCTTTGTCCCTGAGTGGAGGTTCTAGCACCTGGCAAATAGTTGAATCAGCTCAATTTGTGAAGCTCTAGGAGCCTGGTCCCAGAGAAGCGACGAGGCCAAAAAAATCCTGCCGCAGTCATGTTCCCATCCCTAAATGATCAACACTTATCTGGAAAAAGAAAATCCAAACATCACCATCTTAGATCCCTTGGCAACCTGTAAGATAGTTTTCCAAGGAAAGGAAAGTGCATGCATTTTTTTTTTTTTTTAATGCCATGCAGTGGTTTGCCCTGAGACAGTTTCTCAGTTTTCTTTTCCCAGGAAACATCTATGCAGCTCAGGGCTCGCTCCGCTCTGTTCTTGGCAATTTGACTTCTAGTTCCAGAGGACCCAGAAGCCCATCAGAGTTCCTTATGTAAATGGAATGTGGCTTTTCACTTTACAATATGATTAAAAACATTGTATGAAATTCAATATGTATATTTTTAAAGTTTTTTGCCTTTTCCACAAATTGTAGAAAATGGCTAAATCTACACTAAGGTAAGTTTCATTTCCCTAGGTACTGACTTTATATATCACATTTTTCAACTTGGGGAACATTTTAGAAGCTGAGCCTTTATATTCCTCTAACAAAGAAAGAAGAAAGAGAAATATTTTTGACCAAATTGCTTTCTGCCCAGGTTTGACATCAGGTGGGGCTGAAGGTCAGCTAGGATGGCAAGGACTGGAGAAATTTAACCAGTGAGAAGACTGGAGGATAAGTAGAGAAATGAATTTGAGTTTAAAAAATGACTTCTTAGGCTATTACCTCATGGTTTGCAGGAATTTAGTTGTGCATCCGTGAAAGATCTAGTGAAAGTTGATGCTCCCTGTTCATGCACAGATGCCAAGACACTCCGACAAACTTCTCTGTTGGCGGGTACAAGACTTCAGACCTCTGAAATGTTAAGTCGTAGTTCAGGCACTGACGCTTTTCTTTTTTCCCAATTAGCATCTCCCCCTCCCACCACCCCACAATAACAAGCATAACGAGTAGAGTTAGACCTAGAACATTCTGTTTACAAGATCTTTCTAATTTATGACAAGGTAAGTTAATTTTCTATAGATTCAGACCCTCAGCTTCAAATGCCTGAATTTGGGCGGTACAAATGCTCATCAATAGTTCCAGCATATGGTAAAGGTCCGTTTCGGACTTGCCTGAAGAGGGAGGCCAGGTACGGTTGCGAAAGGTTCTCTGGGCTGATCTCTCGGGGACTTCCTGCAGTGCTGGGAGAGCACCTGTGGGACCAGGACACGGTGGTCCCTCCCCCTCTGCCCTCCCTCAAGGCTTATCGTCTCTAGAGAGACGGGCCACATCCTTTGCCTCTAGGACACGCGTGCGTGCTCAGTTGTGTCTGACTCTCTTGCAACCCTGTGGACAGCAGCCGGGCAGGCTCCTCCATCCATGGGATTCTCCAGGCAAGACTACTGCAGTGAGTTGCCATGTCCTTCTCCAGGGCATCTTCCCGACCCAGGGATCAAACCCAGGTCTCCTGCCTGGGCAGGCACATTCTTTAGCACTGAGCCACCTGGAAGCCCTTGCTTTAGGACAGAGGCTCGCAAAACTGAGAGGACATCAGAATCCTGGGGGTGGGAAAGGCTTGTAGACAGTGCAGTTTTCCAGCTTGCCGGAGGTTTTAATTCAGTTGACCTGAGGTAGACACAGTTGATTGCAAGTATTAAAAAATGATATCATGCTGCTAAGTCACTTCAGTCGTGTCTGACTCTGCGTGACCCCATAGACGGCAGCCCACCAGGCTCCTCCGTCCCTGGGATTCTCCAGGCAAGAACACTGGAGTGGGTTGCCATGTCCTTCTCCAATGCATGAAAGTGAAGAGTGGAAGTGAAGTCGCTCAGTCATGTCTGACTCTTGGCGACCCCATGGACTACAGCCTACCAAGCTCCTCCGCCCATGGGATTTTCCAGGCAAGAGTACTGGAGTGGGTTGCCATTGCCTTCTCCGATGATATCATAAAAACTAACAATACTATGTACCATGGGCATTATGTGCCTCCCACATATGTAAGTACATGCATGTGCTTTAGCATACGTAATTAGCTCGTGATGATACATATCATATATCATCTGCTCCATGTGCACGATCATGTACATCAGCATATTAATATTACATAACACATTATATAACCCAAATCACATTGGGTTCCAGTTGCTACAAATATTCAAACATATAAAAGGAGGTAAGTCATAACAAGGTAAGCATACCAGAAAGTGCTTGGATGAATCAAAGTGTAGCTTAAAGAAACGAAAAAAGTTTATACCCGGGGGATTTCATACTGCATGAACACTTTGTACTAAAACTAACCCACCAAGCTCAACTATCACAAGTAAATTAAACAAAACATTCATTCAACATCTGAAGTATAGGGGAGAGGAGAGAAGATAAGATGGTGGCATCGAAGACCTTGAGCTTACCTCCTCCCACAAGAACACCAAAATCACAGCTAGCTGCTAAACAGCCTTCAGTAAGAGAGACTGGAACCTACCAAAGAACATATTCTACAGACAAAGACAAGAAATCACAATGGTAGGAGGGGTGCACTCATGATATAATGGAATCCCATATACCCATAATGATATATGCACCCACTCCAGTGTTCTTGCCTGGAGAATCCCAGGGACAGAGGAGCCTGGTGGGCTCCCGTCTATGGGGTCGCACAGAGTTGGACACGACTGAAGCGACTTAGCGGCATGATATCATTTTGAACTAAAATTCTATATAGTTTACAGTGGCACTATTTACAATAACCAAGACATGAAAGCAATCTAAATGTCCATTGATAGATGAATGGATAAAGCAGATGTGGTAGATGTACGCAATGAAATACTACTCAGCCATAAAAAAGAATGAAGTGTGCCATTTGCAGCAATGTAGATGGACCTACAGATTATCATATTAAGTAAGCCAGACAAAGACAGTGATGTCATATGATGTCATTTATGTGTGGAATCTAAAAAGGATGATACAAACGAACTTATTTATTAAACAGAAATAGACTCAAGACACAGAAAACAAATTTATGGTTAACAATGTGGAGGGTCAGAAGGATAAATCAAGAGTTGGTATTAAAATATGCACACTACTATATATAAAATAGACAATCATAAGTACCTACCATATAGCACAGGGAACTATACTCAATAACCTATAATGGAAGAGAATGTTAAAATATATATATATAGCTGAATCACTTTGCTGTACACTGAAACTAACATGACATTGTAAATCAACTATGTTTTAATAAAAGTTAATAACAGTAAAATATAGGAAACATAAATTTAAATCAGGGGCTAGATAAGGTAACATAAGGGAAAGATGCAGGAATCATTAAAAGTACCAAAAAGCAAACTCTTTTACCTTTTGCATAAAGATTTAACTGGAAAATGTTAACATAGAGAACTTAAGTGAAATAACCTGAAATCAGATGAGCTATTTATGAAGAGCTAATAAGAACGAGCTCATCTATATGGCAAAATAGAAGATTTATGAGCAGAAGTGACACACCAAAAAGGCCTGGTGATAGCTGGTTGTCCAGAAAAGGATTTTAGTTCAATTTTAAATATGACTTTAAAAACATAATTTTTAACATAATTGTAAATATTTTGCCAAAAAGGAACAGCTTTTAGTTACAAATTTCCCTAGGGTACAAATTTCCCTAGAGAGTAAGCACCAGTAATACTGTGTGTGTGTGTGTGTGTGTGTGTGTGTGTGTGGCTCAGTTGTGTCTAACTCTTTGTGATTCCATGGACTCTAGCCCACCAGGCTCTTCTCTCCATGGAATTCTCCAGGCAAGAGTACTGGCCTGGGTAGCCATTCCCTTCTCCAGGGGATCTTCCCAACCCAGGGATCGAATCCAGGTCTCGATTGAATCTGCAGGCAGATTCTTTACCGCCTGAGCCACTAGGAAAGCCCCAATAATACCATAGTTGGTTTAAATGCAGCCACCAATTAAGAAAGCATTCAAGATCAACCACACATTCGTCTTAATACTCATGGTAAACAAACCAACTCCTAATGTAATACTGGGCTAATCTTGCAGTTAATAGTACAATAATACTGTCAATACAAGTAACAAGAAATATTTTTCCTCGCATAAGCTTATATCAGAATGGATAATGTACTAATAGTTAACATTAAAATAAACTTAAATGAGAGTCCCTGGGACTGCGAGGAGATAAAACCAGTCAATCCTAAAGGAAATCAATCCTGAATATTCACTGGAAGGACTAATGATGAAACTCCAAAACTTTGGCCACCTGATGCGAAGAACTGACTCATTGGAAAAGACCCTGATGCTGGGAAAAATTGAAGGCAGGGAGAGAAGAGGACAACAGAGGATGAGATGGTTGGATGGCATCACCGATTTGATGGACATGAGTTTGAGCAAGCTCCAGGAGTTGGTAATGGACAAGGAAGCCTGATGTGCTGCAGTCCATGGGGTCGAAAAGAGTCAGACATGACTGAGTGACTGAACTGAACCTTGAATGAAGACCTACCTATTTCAACAATTGTTAACCCAACACAGGTGTACATTTAAGGGGAGATTAAAAAAAGTAAAAGGAAGTAGGCAATCACAAACCCTGCCTGTTGATTAAAACCTTGTAGCGCTTTTCTAGTGTTAGAGGCACTGCCTGCCCGTGACATCTGTTTAACAGGTTATCCTAAGCATGCTTATGTAGCCCTGTCTTTTTTTTTTTTTTGAATAAGGACTTGTATGATAGGTCACACGAGGGTTTTGTCTCTTTTCAAGTGAAACTGACCTTCTGCTGAAGAGGTGGGAATAATGTAAGATATGAAGACCCTATGGAGCTTTAGTTAATTAATCCCCCCAAAGAAAAATAATGACTGAACTTTGAGGGATGACTGAACTTTAAGGGATGACATAGCTTTTAATGGATTTATGATTTTGGTGGGGGTGACCTTGAAGAATAAAAAAACCTATGAGTGACTGAAACCTAGACCAGTTAATCAAAATTCTTTACCACCTATTGATCTAGAACACTGACCAACAGAACAAGCTATCTTAAGGATAAAAGCAGAACCCTGTTCTAGAGTTCACACTGATAATAGGGTTTCCGAAGTTGATGCTGGATCAGGACATCCCAGTGGTATAACTGCTGTTAATGGTTTTTTTGTTCAACAATTAAAGTCCTATGTGATCTCAGTTCAGACTGGAGTAATCCCAGTTGGTTTCTATTATAGATTTCTCCCAAAATGAAAGGACAAGTGAAATAAGGCCTATTTTACAAAATATCATCAAACTAAATGATTATATAATCTTCATTCAATTAATTTATTCATACCCTACTATAGAACAGGGTTTGATGAGGTGGCAGAGCATGGCAATTGCATAAAGCTTAAATAAACCTTTATCCACAGTAATTCAAGTCCTCTTCCTAAGAGTATGTTTATAATCAAAAGTTCTCTCACTAATTATCCCATTTCA
This sequence comes from Cephalophus harveyi, assembly GCA_006410635.1. NCBI lineage: Eukaryota > Metazoa > Chordata > Mammalia > Artiodactyla > Bovidae > Cephalophus > Cephalophus harveyi. Next base: position 194,043 of record SJYT01039139.1, read on the forward strand.
CTCACTGTAGCATTCCTCACATTAACTGAATGAAAAATCCTATACTATATACAAATCCAGAAAGGGCCAAACATCATCAACCCCTATAAATTATTATAGCCCATTGTTGATGCAGTTATTTTTTAAAAAAATATAAATTTATTTATTTTAATTGGAGGTTAATTACAATCTGATGCAGTTAAATTATTTGTTAAGGAACCTCTATAATCATCAATCTCATCAATTTATGTTTATTATTGCACCAATGCTAGCCTTAACCCTGGATGTCACATTATGAATTCCTCTTCACATACCTCATCTACTAATTAATATAAACTTGTGTCTACTGTTTATACTTGCTATATCAAATCTAGCTATTTATTCCATCCTCTCCTCTGGATGAGTTCATATTCAAAATAGACATTAATTGGAGCTTTATGGGCAGCAGTTACTTCTCATACAAAGTAACATTAGCAATTATGTTCTTATTATTCCTACTGATAAATAGATCATTTACACTTAACAATAATAATTACACAAGAACACTTAAGACTATTTTTCACATCCTGACCCCCAGCCAGAAACTGTTTTATTTCTATTCTAGCAAAACCAATTGAGCCCTGTTTAACTGAAGGAGAATCAAAACATGTATCCAGCTTCAGCATAGAAAATGTAACAGGCCCATTCTCTCTAGTCTTTCAGGCAGAATATGTCAGTATCATCATAATAAGTGTTTTCACGACCATCCTGTGTTTAGGAGTGTTTCACAATCCCTACATGCCAAAATTATATACAGTTAAGAAGAAGAATCAAAACATGTATCCAGCTTCAGCATAGAAAATGTAACAGGCCCATTCTCTCTAGTCTTTCAGGCAGAATATGTCAGTATTATCATAATAAGTGTTTTCACGACCATCCTGTGTTTAGGAGTGTTTCACAATCCCTACATGCCAAAATTATATACAGTTAATATCATTAAGACACTCCTGTCGTGATTACTATAGCTTATAGTACAGTCTGAAGTCAAGCCTGATTCCTGCATCTCCCCCCGCCTTTTTTTTTTCCCCCTCAAGATTGCTTTCATGGTCTGGGGTTTATATTTTCATACAGATTTAAAGATTGTTTTGTTCTAGAGTTGCAACAAATGCCATTGGTAATTTGATAGGGGTGGCACTGAATCTGTAGATTGCCTTGGGTAGTATAGTCATTTTGACAATAAACTTAAAAGCTCTTGCACAGCAGAGGAAACCATAAACAAAATGAAAAGACAGCCCACAGAATGGGAGAGAATATCTGCAAACGATTGGACTGACAAGGGATTAATCTCCAAAATATACAAACAGCTCATGCAGATCAATGTTAAAAAAACCAAACAACCCAATCAAATAATGGACATAAGATCTAAATAGACATTTCTCCAAAGAATGTCTCCTGCATGTCTGTACAAGTGGCCAACAGATGCATGAAAAAATGCTCAGCACTGCTGATTATTAGAGAAACGCAAATCAAAACTATAATGAAGTATCATCTAACACCGGTCAGAATGGCCATCATTAAAACATCTGCAAACAATAAATGCCTGAGAGGGTGTGGAGAAAAGGAAACCCTCCTACACTGTTGGTAGGAATGTATATTGGTGCAGCTACTATGGAGAACAGTATAGAGGTTCCTTAAAAAACTATAAACAGACATACCATATGATTGAGCAATCCCACTCCTTAGAATATATCCAGAAAAACCATAATTTGAAAAGACACATGTACTCCAATGTTCTCTGCAGCACCATTTACAACAGCCAAGACGTGGAAGCAACCTAAGTGTCCACTGACAGATGAATGGATAAAGAAGATGTGACACATACGTACAATGGAATGTCTGGCATGCAGAAGAATGGAATAATTCCATTTGCATAAACATGGATGGACCTAGAGACTATCATAGTAAGTGAAGTCAGAGAAAGACAAATATGTGTGATATCACTTATATGTGGGAGCTAAAAATAATGACACAAATTCATTTACAAAACAGAAACAGACATAGAAAACAAGCTTATGGTTACCAAGGCAAAAATGGAGGGGAGGAACAAATTAGGAGTTTGAGATTAACATATACCCACTACGTTATATAACATAGAGAGCCAACAGGGACCTACAGTATAGCACAGATAACTCTACTCAATATTCTGTAATAATGTAAATGGGAAAAGAATCTGAAAAAAATAGGTATATGTATAACTGAATCCCTTTGCTGTTCATCTGAAACTAACATGATACCGTAAGCCAACTATATGCTAATACAAAATAAAAATTAAAAAAAAAAATCAAACCAGAAAACCACTCTTCCTAACAATCTCCTTTCTATGAGTTCAAATATCCTACCCACCATTTTGATATGATCAACTTACACATCATTTATGAATTTTTTTTTTAACCACTAATACCAGCCCTATGTAATGAGAAGTTTCTCTGCCTGTCACCAGGTATCCCACCACAAACATAAGAAATGTGTCTGACAAAGAGTTACTTTGATAGAATAAGTAATAGAGGTTTAAACCCTCTGATTCCTAGAATCATAGGAATTGAACCTACCCTTAAGAATTTTACATTCTTCATGCTATCACATGAGAGCACATTTTACAGTAAGGTCCACTGAATAAGCTATCAGGCCCAGACCCCAAGTATGTTGGTTGACATCCTTTCAGTTCAGATCAGTTCAGTCGCTCAGTCATGTCCGACTCTTTGCGACCCCATGAATCACAGCACGCCGGCCTCCCTGTTCATCACCATCCCCTGGAGTTCACTCAGACTCACGTCCATCGAATCCGTGATGCCATCCAGCCATCAACTCTTCGCATGAGGTGGCCAAAGTACTGGAGTTTCAGCTTTAGCATCATTCCTTCCAAAGAAATCCCAGGGTTGATCTCCTTCAGAATGGACTGGTTGGATCTCCTTGCAGTCCAAAGGACTCTCAAGAGTCTTCTCCAACACCACAGTTCAAAAGCATCAATTCTTCGGCACTCAGCCTTCTTCACAGTCCAACTCTCACATCCACACATGACCAAGGAAAAACCATAGCCTTGACTAGACGGACCTTAGTCAGCAAAGTAATGTCTCTGCTTTTGAATATACTATCTAGGTTGCGTCTTTTAATTTCATGGCTGCAGTCACCATCTGCAGTGATTTTGGAGCCAAAAAAGATAAAGTCTGACACTGTTTCCACTGTTTCCCCATCTATTTCCCATGAAGTGATGGGACAGGATGCCATGATCTTCGTTTTCTGAATGTTGAGCTTTAAGCCAACTTTTTCGCTCTCCTCTTTCACTTTCATCAAGNAAGCATCTTTTAATTTCATGGCTGCAGTCACCATCTGCAGTGATTTTGGAGCCAAAAAAGATAAAGTCTGACACTGTTTCCACTGTTTCCCCATCTATTTCCCATGAAATGATGGGACCGGATGCCATGATCTTCGTTTTCTGAATGTTGAGCTTTAAGCCAACTTTTTCACTCTCTTCTTTCACTTTCAACCTGTAATACTTAGCAAAAAAAATAATAAAGCTATTCTATAGATAAATAATAAAGCTATTCCTGAGAGTCCCTTGGACAGCAGGGAGATCAAGCCAATCAATCTTAAGGGAAGTCAACCCTGAATACTCATTGGAAAGACTGATGCTGAAGCTGAAGCTCCAGTATTTTAGTCATCTGGTGTGAATAGCTGACCCACTGGAAAAGTCTCTGATGCTGGGAAAAAATGAGGGCAGAAGATGAAGAGGGCATCAGGATGAGATGGTTGGATGGCATCACTGATGCAATGGACATGGAACTTGCACAAAACTTTGGGAGATGGTAAGGAACAGAAAGGCCTGTCATGCTGCTGTCCATGGGGTCGCAGAGTCTGACATGACTGGGTGACTGAAAAACAGCAACAGTTCTATAGGTAGGTAGGTAGGTAGGTGAAGTCGCTCAGTCGTGTCCGACTCTTTGCGACCCACCAGCTTGTGTTTCTTCCAGTCCAGCATTTCTCATGATGTACTCTGCATATAAGTTAAATAAGCAGGGTGACAATACCTCATCAAAGCTGAAAAAATTTAAGAAAGTAAAAAAACTAAAAAGAGTACTTCTTCCAACACAAGCAGCCTCTTAAGTGTGTTTTAATATTGATTGGACCAAGCATGCTCACCCTTCTACACATCATGACAGCAAAAGATGCATAAAGCCCAGATTCTCATTTCTGCTTCAGAAGTACTTGTATATCAACTGGGTGATACAAAAGTCACACACGTAGAAAACCATCCGAGAATCTGAGAAAATTAGATAATGGAGATCTAGACTAATGTAATGATTGCTAAAGCCGTCGGTCCAGAATGGGAGAGACCCAGGGCTGCCTTCATCCAGGGAGGTTTTCTGAATGTGGGACCCTGAAGGGAATCTGGGCGTGTGTGATTCTCTCAGGAGGAGGGGTGGAGGTGTGGCCAGAGCCAAGGAGGTGGGCTGAGCGTGCTCGGGGCCCACCTGAGTCTGCTGCCCCGCTCCGGCTCTCTGTTATGAATTTTTCCACCTCCCCCCATGACCTCTGGACTGGGACGTGGGGTGCCACCCTCTTGGAAGTCTGCCTCTTTGATGTTCAGGGTATTTGTCTGCTTCGCTTTCTGACTGACCGCTGCAGCTGACTGACTTCCCGGCACTCCTGTTCCTTTGTGGAACACGTCATCAGCTCTTCTGTGATGTCCCCCCAGATCTCATGAATGTTTTCAACCCTTTCGGGATTAGTCATTTCCACCCTTCCCACCCTCCCTTGACACAGGTTCTCATAACTCACGCCTGGATTTTGTTGTTAAGTGGGATTTGCTGAGTGTCTAAATTAAAACCAGTCTTGCTACGGCATCTGTAACAACGCACAGCTCCGGAGGGTGTGATTCCCACTTTTCCAGTCCTGTGGCCACTGCTGAGTTTTCCAAATTTGCTGGTATATTGAGTGCAGGACTTTCACAGCATCATCTTTCAGGATTTGAAACAGCTCAACTGGAATTCCATCACCTCCACTAGCTTTGTTCGACATCCTTTCAGTATCTAATAAATCCTATTGTTTTTACTGTCACTCTGTTGACCATCTCAGGAACCACAGTTGTAATAATAAGCTCACACTATAATGTTATTCCCATTCTAAAACAAATTTAACCCATAAGCTATAGAAACATCCAATAAATATTTTCTAAAACAATCCACTGCATCAATACTGCTGCTGCTGCTGCTGCTGAGTCGCTTCAGTCGTGTCCGACTCTGTGCGACCCCATAGAAAAGATGATCAGCCTCGATAATTATCAGAGAAATGCAAATCAAAACTACAAAGAATTATCACCTTATATCAGTCAGAATGACCATCATTAAAAAGGCTCGAAATAGGCAGCAGCAGCTGCTGCTGCTGAGTCGCTTCAGTCGTGTCCGACTCTGTGCGACCCCATAGATGGCAGCCCACCAGGCTCTGCTGTCCCTGGGATTCTCCAGGCAAGAACACTGGAGTGGGCTGCCAGTTCCTTCTCCAATGCATGAAAGTGAAAAGTGAAAGTGAAGTCGCTCAGTCGTGTCTGACTCTTCACGACCCCATGGACTGCAGCCTACCAGGCTCCTCTGTCCATGGGATGTTCCAGGCAAGAGTACTGGAGTGGGGTGACATTGCCTTCTCCGGCATCAATACTACTATAATGGCAATTATTATTAACCCAGCATACTCTGGTCAATGAGTAGACGGACTACTCATTGTAATGCAACGAACACTACAAAAACCTTTAATTAATCCAAAGCATCCACCATCATAACAATAGCCCTTGTCACAAAATTAGGACTTTCCCCATTTCACTCCTGAGTGCCTGAGGTAACAAGGCATTCCATGAACAGTAGGCTTGATGCTATTAATGCAACATATTTGCACCCCTATCAGTTTTATAACAAATCTCACCATCCATCACCCTAAACATACTATTAATCGTAGCTCTATTATGAATCATAATTGGAGGCTGAGGGGGACTCAACCAAACTCAACTGCAAAAATTATAGCCTGCTCATTCATCAGTTGCCCATATAGGATGAATAACAGCTATTATAATGTATAATCCAACCACAGAAATTCTAAACGTATTAATTTATATCATAACATTCACTATCTTCTTACTATTTATGGCCAACTCATGTACCAGAACAGTATCATACACATGAAATAGAACAGTTTCCATGACAGTCCTTACCCTTACTATTATAGGATCTTTAGGAGGTCTCCTACCACTATCAAAGATTTTACCCAAATGAGTAATTATTCAAGAGATAAAAAGATAACGTTCTACCAACACTAATAGCCATCAGAGTACTGCTCAGCATATATTTCTTTTTTTTAAAAAACTACCTAATAGTTCTTTTTTCTGGCCACACTGGGTGGCATGTAAGATTGTGGTTCCCTGACCAGGGATTGAACCCTCACCTCCTTCATTGGAGGCCCAGGTTCTTAACCACTGGACTGCCAGGAAAGTCCCAACTCTCTGTATATTTCTACATGTAGCTAACATACTCGACTTCACCAACCATATATACTCTTCAATAAACAACATAAAAATAAAATGACAATTCAAAAAACCTTCCTATCATTACTGATCATAGTATTTACACTATTACTACCCATAACACCCATTTCTATCTGTGCTGGGCTAGGAATTTAGGTGAGTTTAGACCAAGAGCTTTCAAAACCCTAAGCAAGTATAATTTACTTAATTCCCGAAAATAAGGATTTTAAGACTCTATCGTATATCAATTTAATTAAGCAAAATCCTTACTAGATTTTAATTAAGCAAAATCCTTACTAGATTGATAGGATTCTACTCCATGAAATCTTAGTTTACAGGTAAATACTGTAGTCAGTTGGCTTCAATCTACTTCTCCTGCCTTGAAAACAGCCCCAAAAAGTGGAAGAAGCACTGGCAGAATTAACTGAAGCTGCTTCTTTGAATTTGCAGCTCAATTTGTTGACTGAACACAGGATTTGGCAAAAACGGGGCTCAGATTTAGATTTATAGTCTAATGCTAGCTCAGTTATTTTACTTGTATTCATAAACTGCTGTTCGTTTTCAACAAAGCACAAAGATATTGGCACTTTTATATTTACTATTTAGTGCTTGACCTGAAACAGTAGGCAATACGTTAAGTATTAATCCATGATGAGCTATGCCAACTTAGAGCACTTCTTGGAGATGACCAAATCTGTAATGTAGTCATAACAGCGCCTGCATTTATAATAATTTTCTTTATAGTTGTACCCATTATGATTAGAGGGTTTGGAAACTAACTTGTCCCACTAATAACTAGGGCACTAGATGCAGATTTCCCTGAAAAGTAGTATAAACTTTTGACTACTTGCCCCATCGTTCTTACTCCTCCTCTTGTCATCAACAGTAGAGGATGGTTCTGGTACTACCTGAAGTATATATCCACCTCTAGCCAGCAATTCAGCTCATACAGGAGCCTCTGTCAACCTAGCCATTTTCTCCATATGTTTAGCAGGTTTCTCTTCAATTCTTGGTGTTATTAACTTCATCACTAGGCCAACTAAAAATTGGCTCTTGCCATCTACTTCTATTAGGATTACATTACGAGCTGCTGCAGCAGCTAACCTCCAACACCCTCTGAAAAGACTTCAGGGTGGAGATCAGGAATGAGGCACTGTGTGCTCTGGGAAAAACTGGCAGAACAGATCTTCAGATAGCTATTTTCAGGAGAAGATTTCATGAGCCCAATTCATCTCCTTGTAGTCAGAAAAACACTAAAATCCTTCGTGACTTCCTGGTGAAGAGCAGCAATCTTCTGCAAAAAACGTGTAGTTGAATGGATGTACTCCCCCTTCACCAAGATCCCATACATACTGACCTTCGCCCCTACCTCTTTAGAGCAGTTTCTCAGTTACCTGAAATGCTGTATCCCTGGCTATTATAATCCTCATTTTGTCCCCAAATAAAACTTCACTCACAACTCTCATTGTGCATGTTTTTTTATTTCAGTCAAGAACTATAATCTTACTGTAAAATCAGCCCACAGGGACTTCCCTGGTAGTCCAGTGATTAAGAATCTCTCTTCCAAGGCAGGGAACACAGGTTATATCTCTAGCCAGGAAAGAGATTGCACATGTCACAGGGTAACTAAGGCTGCATGCACAACTACTGATCCCACGTACTGCAACTAAGACCCAACACAGCCAAAGAAATAAATATTTTTAAGGAACCCAGCAGACATATTCCAGTACCAAACACCATCATTTGTTTGATCTGCCTTAATTATGGTGGCTCAGTGGTAAAGAATCAGCTTGCAATGCAAGAAATGTGGGTTGAGAATATCCCTTGTAGAAGGAAATGGCAACCCACTACAGTGTTCTTGCCTGGGAAATCCCTTGGACAGAGTTGCCTTGTGGGCAACAGTCCATGGGGTCGCAAAAGAGTCGGACACGACTTAGTGACTAAACAATTATAGGCATGTAGCTATCATTATCACTCAGTTCTAGCAGCTGAAATCACCATACTGTTAACAGACAGAAATATAAACACTACTTTTTTTGGCTCTGAAGAGGAGACCCAATCCTATACCAACAAATATTTTGATTCTTTGGTCACCCTGAAGTCTGTATTTGTAGCCTACCGGGGTTTGGAATAATCTCACATATCATTACATATTATTTAGGAGAAAAGGAGCCTTTCAGATACATGGGAAAAGTATGAGTCATGTCAATGGGCTTTTAAGAACTTATTTTGTGGACCCATCATATGTTTACAGTAACCCTCTGGGTTACTTTTCATTTTGACTTTAAAAGTATCCACTTATTTTGTAAAAGCATATGACAGGGTCAGATCCATATCTTTACAGAACAAAGCACTGGCCTTTTTGCAAACACTTGTTGTCACTTTTAGAACAGACAGACATACAGATCAAACTTGCCTTTTCTGTTTACCAATGATGTCTGAATCTCTAATCCTAAATAATAAGTGAAAAAATAGATGAATAAATAAATCAGCCTGTTTAGGTTTTGCACGCAAATGGGCAGCAGATTTAGGAAGGAGAGGGCAGAGGCAAACTGAGGGCTTCCCAGAAGAAACACCAAAGAGGTATGAATGAAAGCAGTCACCATTTACCCCGATGTGGTGAGCTTAAGTATTGGCACCTGTGTACGATAATCCAGGATGGGGTGAGAGAGAAAAAGGAAGGGAGAACCTAACATGATTAAGGCAACTTTGAAGCATTTAACCTGTCTTGTTGTGTCCAGTTTCTATGATGGCCAGGAGTGATGAATTGAATATCTTCTGGAGCCAAAGATAATTATGTCCCTGGGCCTGGTTATATGATGCCTTTTCCACCAGAGCAGTGAGGCCTGACAGAGGGATGGGATGCTTTCCCGTGTGGTTTACTGCCAGTGAATGAACGGCCTCCTGTGTCAGGTCACAGAGCCTTCATTCATCCAAATAGCATTTTCTGCTGGATNCCTGGTTATATGATGCCATTTCCACCAGAGCAGTGAGGCCTGACAGAGGGATGGGATGCTTTCCCGTGTGGTTTACTGCCAGTGAATGAACGGCCTCCTGTGTCAGGTCACAGAGCCTTCATTCATCCAAATAGCATTTTCTGCTGGATGCCTTCTTGTGCTGGACACGAGGCCTCAACGATGAGGAACAAGCAGTCCCCGCCCTCGAGGAGTCCCTAATCTAAAGGGGGAGATAGACACGTGGATGAGAACAGGGTGATTGTAGCTGTGCCCCAAAGGAGTGCCTGTCCTGTCCCTCCACTGCCACTCCAAGCCCCATGAGAGCCACTGTCCAATGAAGGCTGTCAGCAAGAAGGTTGTGGACATCCTTGTGAACAAATGTGCTCATATTTGTACATTAATTCAGGTCTTTTCCTCACATATCAAGGACTAATGTGTGCCGGAGGACACAGTGGTAACTGGGCTTCTATTCCCAAGGAGCTCACATTCTAGGGGACGAATATTGCTTTCCCAAATGAAGAGGGAGGAGAGATACCCCTTCACTATTTCTTGTGAGCCTCAATAGAGGTGCAGCATCAGATACTAGCTAGCTAGCGTAGGAATCCATTGTTTACCCTTAATGAGCTGTCCTTTCAGCAGTTTGCAGATGAACATCCACTCTGCTTTGCTTGTTGTTGTTGTTTAGTCCCTCTTTGCAAACCCATGGACTATAGCCTCACCATGCGCCTCTGTCCATGGGATTTTCCAGGTAAGAATACTGGAGTGGGTAGCCATTGCCTTCTCCAGGGGATCTTCCCGACCCAGGGATCAAACCCAGGTCTCCTGCATTGGCAGGCACATTCTTTACTGCTGAGCTACCAGGGAAGCCCTTGCTTTGCTTGGACACATGTATAATTACCTGCCTGGGGCTACTGATCCCCTCACTGCCTCAGATCTGGCATCAACAGGCTGTGTGAAAAAGCAACAAAGTTTTTCTCCAGCAGGTGGAGTTCTGGAAGGTTAAAGGGAAAGTTCTAAGTTAGAAGGAGCCCTTGGATCTGAGCCAGAATTCCTGAGCCGGGCAGAGAGGCCAGTTAACTGACGCCATTCAATGAGCAAATGTTCTTTGGTTTATATAGTATTTATTCGCATTCAGAACTGTACAAAAGTTTGTTGATGATACCAACTTTTGTTGGCAATAATAAAATTAAACTGAGCCCGAGGCCAGAGGCTGCAGCTGGGAGGAGCCACCCACGCCCGAGGCCAGGGCCGGCAGCCGAGAGGAACAACCCAAGGATCAGCAGGAGGGCCTAGAGGATCTATCCCACGTTGAAGGTCAGGAACAGCCCCTCGTCCAAGGTAAGGAGCCGCGGCTGTGCTTTGCTGAAGCAGCCGTGAAGAGATGCCCCACACCCAAGGTAAGAGAAACCCAAGTAAGATGATAGGTGGTGCAAGAGGGCATCAGAGGGCAGACATACTGAAACCATACTCACAGAAAACTAGTCAATCTAATCACACTAGGACCACAGCCTTGTCTAACTCAATGAAACCAAGCCATGCCTGCAGGGCAACCCAAGGCGGGCGGGTCATGGTGGAGAGGGCTGACAGAACTTGGTCCACTGGAGAAGGGAATGGCAAGCCACTTCAGTATTCTTGCCTTGAGAACCCCATGAACAGTATGAACAGGCAAAATGATAGGATATCAAAAGAGGAACTCCCCAGGTCATTAGGTGCCCAATATGCTACTGGAGATCAGTGGAGCAATAAGTCCAGAAAGAATGAAGGGATGGAGCCAAAGCGAAAACAATACCCAGTTGTGCATGTGACTG
>SJYT01039139.1:206297-225491 GCA_006410635.1 Cephalophus harveyi
GAAAAAGTTGGCTTAAAGCTCAACATTCAGAAAACGAAGATCATGGCATCTGGTCCCATCACTTCATGGGAAATAGATGGGGAAACAGTGGAAACAGTGCCAGACTTTATTTTTTTGGGCTCCAAAATCACTGCTGATGGTGACTGCAGCCATGAAATTAGAAGACGCTTACTCCTTGGAAGAAAAGTTATGTCCAACCTAGATAGCATTTTCAAAAGCAGAGACATTACTTTGCCGACTAAGGTCCGTCTAGTCAAGGCTATGGTTTTTCCTGTGGTCATGTATGGATGTGAGAGTTGGACTGTGAAGAAGGCTGATCGCCGAAGAATTGATGCTTTTGAAGTGTGGTGTTGGAGAAGACTCTTGAGAGTCCCTTGGACTGCAAGGAGATCCAACCAGTCCATTCTGAGGGAGATCAACCCTGGGATTTCTTTGGAAGGAATGATGCTAAAGCTGAAACTCCAGTACTTTGGCCACCTCATGCGAAGAGTTGACTCATTTGAAAAGACTCTGATGCTGGGAGGGATTGGGGGCAGGAGGAGAAGGGGACGACCGAGGATGAGATGGCTGGATGGCATCACTGACTCGATGGATGTGAGTCTGAGTGAACTCCGAGAGATGGTGATGAACAGGGAGGCCTGGCGTGCTGCGATTCATGGGGTCGCAAAGAGTCGGACACGACTGAGCGACTGAACTGAACTGAGCCTCCAGAGGGTTTAGGATCCAGATGAGCAGGACATTTGAGCAGGACTCAAAAAAAGGTTGAGTTATGATGCGAAACAGTGCACAGAACAAAACGGCAGCATTTCAGGTGATGGCAGCTGCAACAGCTCTTGGAAAGGCACGATGGGAATTCCCTGGGGGTCCAGGGGTTAGGACTCTGTGCTTCCCCTGCAGGGGCCACGGGTTCGATCCCTGGTCAGAGAACTAAGAGCCCACATGCCACAAGACACATGAAGAGTCTATGTGCTATATCTAAGGCTCGATGCAACCAAAGAAGCAACTAAATAAATAAATATTAAAAAATAAACTGTAAGTGGGGTGTTGGCTCGATTTGGGGTGTGAATTGGTTGATATCAAAACTATGGGATAACACAAGGAGAAGGGAGCTGCGTCTGGCAGGGTAGTGAGTGTGTTTGTGTGTGCGTGTGTGTATGCAGTCTTACGGTCTCTGGGCTGATAGATTTGCCAGCATTTCCAGTCAGCAAGTGACTACAAGAGCAAGAAGGGGCTTGGATCTCGCTTAGCAATCAGAAAACAGAATTTCTTACAGAAAAGTCCTGGCCTGGTCGCCTCTTTGTCTGTACTGGAAAGAGGATTGATTCTGGCAAATTTTTGCTCGATCTGCAGAAGTGTTAGTTCAATAACTTCCCTCCAAGATCCCTGCCAAAGCCAAGAAGTTGAGTTTCACTATGATTTAATAGAGTTTCAAGATAGCATTCAAAAAAAGATTTGCCTGTGTTTGTGGATAAAGTAGGCTTGCTATTTCCCTTTCTGTATTTATTTATTTTATTCTTTGCTCATAGACACTGATTATAAAAAATAGTGCTAAGGTTGATAAAAACCAGGCTTCTTCAGCCCACTCAGAGAGTGGCCCTTATTTCCAATTATCAGACTGACTGGCTGCTAAAGTAATGCTCCTTCAGCACTACAGACAAGGGGAATTAGTTACAGAGGCAAATTGCTTTGTTGTGCTTCTCTCTTGAGCCATCATTCATGTGAAGGGGTTTCCAACATAGTCCTTGGACCCTTATTCAAAATCCAAGTGTGCATGAAATCTCTCTCCAAGCCCGAGTCCTGGGTGAACTGTCCATCCATCACCCAAACAAAAGCCAGCAAAATATTCTCACCATCCTCTCTGTAGTCTATGCATCCTCATATTAAAAAAAGAAATTTGCGTATGGATGCATTCCAGAGTTTCCCAGGTGGTGCTAGTGGTAAGAACCTGCCTGCCAATGCAGGAGACATGAGAGGCAGTTTCGATCCCTGGGTTGGGAAGATGCCCTGGAGGAGGGCATGGCAACCCACTCCAGTATTCTTGCCTGGAGAATCATCATGGACAGAGGAGCCCGGCAGGCTACAGTCCACAGGGTCACAAAGAGTCGGATGCTACTGAAACGACTTAGCACGCATACACGCATGGCTGCATCTGGTCTCAGCTGTGGGATGTGGGCTCTGATGTTGGGGCACGAGAGCTCTCCGCTGTAGTGTACTTGCAGGTGAGCTCTCTAGTTGAGATTCACAGGCTTAGCTGCTCTGGGGCTCATGGGATCATAATTCCCCAATCAGGGATGGAAACCCAGTCCCCTGCACTGCAAGGCAGATTCTTAACCACTGGACGACCAGGGTAGTCCCTACCATCACATTTGGATAAGCCACTACAACTTCTAGTTATTTACCCAAGTACATAGTGCCCTCAGAAATTTGGAACTCAGAGCACCTTGTCGGATGTAATACTCCATGTTATTAGGACACTTTTAAATGGCAGTGAGGACTTCCCCGGTGGTACAATAAGAATCCACCTGCCTAGGCAGGGGACATGAGTTCGATCCCTGCTCCAGGATGATTCCACATGCTGCAGAGCAACTAAGCCCCTGCGCTACAGCTACTGAGCCTGAGGGCCTAGCGCCCGTCCTCTGAAACAAGAGAAACTGCTACAATGAGAAGGCTATGCATCGCAGAGGAGAGTAGACCCCCTTCACCACAATAGAGAGAAAGCCCACGCACAGCAGCAAAAAGTCAGTGCAATCAAAATAAAATTTAAAATAAATAAATAAAATGGCAGTGACTGGAAGAATTCTCTTTGCTGTTTCTCAGATCTGGATTTGAGTCTTGCCTCTGTCCCTTATCAGTTCTGTTAAGTCTGTTTTCTCATCTTCAAAAGGTGAAGCATGTTTATCTTAGAAGCAAGATAAGGGCTGGTTGAAATAACTCATAAATGACGTTGCTTGCTATCTGGTACCAAGCAGGCCCTTCCTTAATTCAGGTGGATTCTGCTCAAATCACCTTCCTTCAGTTCAGTTCAGTTCAGTCGCTCAGTCATGTCTAACTCTTTGCAACCACATGGGCTGTGGCACACCAGGCTTCCCTGTCCATCACCAACTTCTGGAGCTTGTTTAAACTCATGTCCATTGAGTCAGTGATACCATCCAGCCATCTTGTCCTCTGTCGTCCCCTTCTTCTCCTGCTTTCAATCGTTCCCAGCATCAGGGTCTTTTCTAATGAGTCAATTCTTCATATCAGGTGACCAAAGTATTGGAGGTTCAGCTTCAGCATCAGTCCTTCCAATGAACTCCCAGGACTGATTTCCTTTAGGATTGACTGGTTGGATTTCCTTGCAGTCTAAGGGACTCTCAAGACTCTTCTCCATCACCACAGTTCAAAAGCATCAACTCTTCAGCGCTCAGATTTCTTTATGGTCCATCTCTCACATCCATACATGACTACTGGAAAAGCCATAGCTTTGACTAGATGGACCTTTGTTGGCAAAAGAATGTCTCTGTTTTTGAATATGCTGTCTAGGTTTGTCACCCTTCTTACCGAGTGTCTACTGTATGCCTGACATGTAGTGGGGCCTGGGGATACACGGCCCTGCCCTCTGGAGTCTTGCAGCAATGCTTAAGCTAGGTAGTGTATGAGGTTACTTGTTTAAAGTAAAATTGTCATGGGAATTCCCTAGTTGTCCAGAGGTTAGGACTTCCACTACAGAAGGCATAGATTCGATCCCTAGTGGGAGAAGTAAGATCCTGCAATCTGCACAGTGCAGACAAAAATAAAATAAAAAAGTAAACTACAATGAAACTTCTCCCTCTCCTGATCAGGCTGGTTCTGGAGGGAGCCTAATTGCTGGAGAAGCAAGGTAAAACTGAAAAGCCGATTTAGTCCCCTTTACCCAGGTGTCTTTTGGTCTTGATTTTGTCCCCATCTTGCTGTGGGAGCTGGAACAATCTCTTCCTTATATTCAGTCATAGTTAATTTTTAATCTTAATGGGTTTTATTTTTTTAAAAGAGTTTTAGGCCTAGAACTTTTCCTAAATGTTGAGGTTTTGGAATGCTGTGAATTCCCAGAAGTGGCTGTATATTCCCTTATGCTGTGTGCCAGGCTCTGGGTTATGTCTGTGCCAGGCTGGGTAGCTCCTGAGTGTGCATCTTACACTCTATAAGATGGAAGAGATGATTGAGAGGCCCAGGAGAGACCTTCTAGCTATTGGAATCCGATAGTCCACACATTTCAAAAATCTCCATTTGTTCAGTATGTGAATGGAGACAGGATACCTGGGGTAGGTGTGGGCTTGTGTGTGAGATTCAGTAGGAGGGGGAACAGTCTGATTGAAAGCAGGAAGGATGCTGAGTGTATCCTCATGAGATGTTTTATAGAGGTGCTAAGGCTCGCCCACCGTCCCTTTAGCCTCTAGCTAGTTTTTGCTCCCTGGTATTATTCTTGCTAGTGACATGCTGTTGCTGCTAAATCACTTCAGTCGTGTCCGACTCTATGCGACCGCATAGACGGCAGCCCACCAGGCTCCCCCGTCCCTGGGATTCTCCAGGCAAGAACACTGGAGTGGGTTGCCATTTCCTTCTCCAATGCATGAGAGTGAAAAGTCAAAGTGAAGTAGCTCAGTCGTGTCCGACCCTTAGCGACCCCATGGACTGCAGCCTACCAGGCTCCTCCATCCATGGGATTTTCCAGGCAGGAGTACTGGAGTGGGGTGCCATTGCCTTCTCCATGCTAGTGACATAGTAACCATCTATTTCCTGGGATCCCCCAGTGGGTAGACCAAAGTAACCAAGCAGATATGGGGAATTTACATTTTCCAGTTACAAGATTGCAAAGGAAAGAAAGAAATAACCAGTTTGTTCTACTACAGTTTGTTCCACTATCTGGCCACCTAAGAGAGAAAGGATAAGCCCAAGCAAGGGAAAAGATGAGCAATGGCTTATGGTATTGCAGTGGTACAGATTCTGAAATAAACAAGCACAAACACCATTTAGGCAAAGTTACCTTTGGCACCAAAACTGTCAAGTCAACACCAACATTGACTTGGTGTTGCTGCTTTTTAAATGGGTTCTTCTTAAGAGCCAAGAAAAGAGGCCAGGAAGGATATTAGCATCTAAGCTGCTCGGATGAAGCTTGGGCTTCCCTCGTGGCTTAGATGATAAAGAATCTGCCTGCAATGTGGGAGACCTGGGTTCTATCCCTGTGTTGGGAAGATCCGCTGGAGGAGGGCATGGCAACCCGCTCCAGTATTCTTGCCTGGAGAATCCCCAGAGGGTCAGAGGAGCCTGGCGGGCTGCTGTCCACGGGGTCATGAAGAGTTGGACACGACTGAGCAACTAAGCGCAGCAGGATGAAGTTAGCCACTGTCGGTGGTGCTGGTTTCCTGTCCCTTTTGATCTTGATTTTGGCATTAACTGGCTGTGGGAACTCGAGCCTTTCCCTGTGGATCGTCACTGGGATTCTCAGAGTCAGAAATCCCAGAGTTGATGATGGCTAGAAAGAAGGAGCAGCTACCACACAATTATTAAAAACAGACACAAGCTTTCCTTCAATGAGAGAGACACGCATTTGTGACAGCTTCAGGGAGCTTCTCCTTCAGAAGTAAGTATAGCCTCAGCCAGTCCAGGTCATAGATTTTCTGAAGTTAGCATTTGAGTTGGAATGGCTTCTAGGCTGTGTGTGCCTAGGGAGCCAGGAGGGCCCCTACTTCCTCCTCCTCCCCTGACCATCTCCTCCCTTTTCCTGCTTTTCCTCTTTTTTGCCTCCTCTTTCCTCTTTTCCTCTTTCCTTTCTCCTATTCTTCATAAGGAAGTTCAGGACTTCTCTGGTGGTCCAGTGGTTAGGGCTCCACGTATCCACTGCAGGCGGTGTGGGTTCCACCCCTGGTTGGGGAACCTAAGACCTTTGCATACCTCAAGGGGTGTGGCCAAAAGAAAAAAAGAAAGAAAATAGGCCTAAAGCTTTCTCCTGGCCCCCTACCTGTGTTCACAGAGCCTCCCAGAGGTGCCCAGAGGTGGTGTTGTTTCTTGAATTACAAATGCTTATGGTGCTGGCTGGTGCCCTGGGGTGTGAAAAACATGTGCTCTGGGAGATCCAGGACTGGAGTCAAGTTTAGCTCTTTCATTCAAGCAACATGACCTTGGAAAGGTTACCTAACCTCCCTGAGCCTCACTTTCTTCTCTGTAAAACTTAGAGTAATGACCTACCTCAGGGCACATGAGAGAAAAAATGAGGCAACGTCTGTGAAATCCCAAGCCCACGATAAGTGCTCTGTGATGGAGATCTCCATCAGACCTCTGACCCCAGGCCTCAGGGGGTTCCCAATATGTTGTAGCATCTGTCACCTTGCTATCTAGTTGGTGGATCTATCTGGACTACTGTGGGACACAGAGGAGGAAGGGGAGGAGGGATTAGATTCCAATGAAAGCATCAGGCAGGGTGTCCCAGGGTAAGTGACATTTGAGCTTGGTCTTTGGGTGATTAGGATTTCACTAAGACAGGGAAAAGGGAAGACAGACACTTTGGGCATTGTTCTGGGTAATTCTACCTCCCCTGGTTGGAGGTGAAAGGGCTCAGGGCATCCACTGCAGGAGGTTAGACACTTTGCTTGTATTAACTGCTGGATCACCAATCCTCCCTGTTATCAGATGGTTCAAACATTGTAGCAGCCTTGGTACCTCAGATGGGTCAATCTTCAGTCCAGCACTGACAGCTCTCATGTTCCTTCGGTCCCTGAGGTCTGCACAGAACTTGGGGTCTCCTGTTTCACCCTAGCCTTTAGGGCAGAGGTTGCAGCCTATATACTAATTTTATTTGCAGTGTTAAAAGCAAAATGGAGCTGATAACTAAGAATTGGAATCAGTCACTTGCAAATCTGGATATTTAGCAACTTTTGTGAACTGGGAAGATCTGGCAAAGCTTGGTCCATGTTCCCACATGCCAATGGGCCAGCAGCTCCCAGGAGGAGCCATGACCTTTATCAGGCAGGACCTGTGCTTTTCTGCCTGCCCCAGGCCACCTATCCCTCCTTAACACTGAGCCTGGAGCTTCTTTCCCTTTACCACTGGGCTGGAACTTTAAAAAATAAATTATAGAGGAATCTTTCTCAGTATCTGTATCTCTATCAAAGGACTACTCAGGGACTACCCTGGCAGTCCAGTGGTTAAGACTTCACACTTCCAATGCAGGGGCATGGGTTCGATCCCTGGTCGGGGAACTAGGAAGACTGCTCAGCCCAGGCTTACTTTCAGCTTTCCTGACTTCACGGTGGTGTGGTCAGTTTTCTGTATTTGCAATTGGGCTTGTGGAGAAGCAGCTCTATTTTAAAGAGTCTTTTGATTTCTTTCTTCTTTAGGAAAAAAGTTTTAAAAGTAATGCATTCTCTGTCTTAGAATCAGGACTCAGCCTCAGCAAATGACTCACACAAGGGACTCCATTCTCACTGACGTTAACACACAGTGTGTCAGGCTGGCTTTTCCATCTCCTCCCTCCAAACCCTCCCTGTCCCCACCTACATCTCGTGCCAACTGGTGCTTCCCTCATGAGCGTAGGTAATTCTAAGTGGCCCAAGGAATGGCTTCTAGAATGTGCAGCAAAACACTCTTCCTGCAAGAAACAATTGCTTTTTGCTCCCTTGGTACCAGACCTGTAAGTGTGGTAACTACCCTTTAAAAACTAAATCACTTCTCTGCGTCCGTTAATCTCCCTCCTGAGAGGGCAGAAGCCCTTGGGGTAGTTTTGTGGCCAGTCACACCTCAGGAGTCACTGTCTTGACTGAGGAGGTGAAAGTTGCTTCACTTGTTGTGAGGTCGCCCAGACAAATGAGGTGAAGTTGACTCCACTGGGGACCGAAATGTAGGCTGTCCTACTGAAATGAATGGGTCAGAAGTGAGAGAGCTGTGAGGGTCCTTCCCCTCCCCCATTCTGGGCCTCCTCAGCTCCAGGCAGCATCTGAATGCAGCAGACAGATGATGAGGTGGCCTCTGTTTTTGGAACACCTGGGAAATGGCTCCTGGGATCAGAGAATTTCCAGATAATGTTTGGGAATTTTTCTGCTATCTGGGAGATCAGTGGATAGTTTTTACACCTTTAGAATTTCTTAGGAAGAAAGGAGTTATGCTTCCAAGCCTGGCAATAGGTTTGACCTCTTGGAGGAGGCTACAGCGCTAACTCAGGGTAAAAATGGGTCCCTGGGGGTCAAGCTAAAATCTGGGCCCTGTAGGTAAAGCTGTCAATCAATCTGGAAGCAGAAGAATCATCTTAAAAATGCAACAATCTTGGCCCCACTTGCTAACATTTTGATTTGGAAGATCCCAAGTGGGACCCAGGAATTGACATTTTAACCAATACTGGGCCATTCTGTTGCAGATGCATGCTGGATCACACTTTTGCAGAACCCCAGTTTAGTGTTTCTCAAAAGTCACTTCATAAATTTTTTCAGCTAGTAGTTAGGAAAGTGCTTAAGGATTTATGAGTGTGTCCTCAAAGCGTGAACTTCAGCACTGCTTCCACAGACGGGCTTATTATTTTGGATTTAACACAATGGAATTATAAATTATTCATTCGTGGTTGAAAATAAAAGAACTTGACTCAACATCTGGGGGCTGAATGCAGCACACAGATCGCTTATGCCGTTTCTATAAAAATGGAATTCGTTTCCATCGAGGCACATAGCCTGCTTCCTGTTTTCCCTTGCAGGTTGCTCTGTCCCGCTGGCTGAGTGCCTGCAGGGAGGTTGCTGTGGGGTGAAGTTGTTCTTACCTTCCCTATTCAGGGGCCCCGCATCGTTGGTTCCCAAATGTTGGTATGCAAATGATCCCCTGGAGAGATGATTAAAAATGTAGATTCCAGAAATTTTTAGAGTCAAGTGAGCCTTGACAGCCTACACTTAAAAAAAAAAATGTTATTGAAGTATAGTTGATTTATACAGTTGAAGTATAGTTGTTATTGAAGTATAGTTGTGTCAATTTCTGCTGTACAGCAAAGTGACCCTGTTTTACATGTACGTGTTAGGCACTCAGTCGTGTCCAACTCATTGTGACCCAATGGACTGTAACGTTTCAGACTTCTCTGTCCATGGAATTCGCCAGGCAACAATACTGGAATGGGTTGCCATTCCCTTCTCCAAAGGATCTTCTCAACCCAGGTATCAAACCTGGATCTCGCTCATTGTAGGCAGATTCGTTATGTTCTGAGCCACCAAGGAAGCCTGTTTACATATGTATATATGTATAGATAGATAGATTCTTTTCCATGAGTCATTATGATTCATCATGGGATATTGAGTATAATTCCCTGTGCTATACAATAGGACCTTGTTGTTTATCCATCTTGTATATAATAGTTTGCATCTACTAATCCCAACTTCCCACTCCATCCCTCCCCCAACACCCTCCCCCTTGGCATCCAGAAGTCTGTTCTCTGTGTCTGTAAGCCTGTTTCTGTTTCATAGGTGCGTTCATTTGTGTTGTATTTTAGATTCCGCATATAAGGGATTGCATATGGCATTTGTCTTTCTCTTTGTGACTTAGTTCACTTAGCATCACCATTTCTAGGTCCTTTAAGAGAATCTGTATTTTAATCGGCATTCCTGAGGGACCACTGTTCTTCCATGCCTCTTGGGGGGCACCCTTGGGGTACCTTGTTGTCTGTCTATTGGGCATTCTGGGCACACTGTCTGGGGCCTAAAAACTTTTATGGGCCTGGCAAAAATGTTTGAAACCAGCAGAAGTTATGTTGGTTCCAAAATAGGAAGAGACAACTGCAAAATCAAAATTGTTTACCAAACATAACAAGCCAACTCTATTCATTATTAAATTTAGTTTTCATAAAATTTTCATTACATTTGAGAACAGTTTGTAGACTATATATTTTTCTTCATTTCACAAGAATTCCTGAATAAGCCTGATAATCATTAAGTAGTCATCAGTTCAGTTCAGTTCAGTTGCTCAGTCATGTCTGACTCTTTCGACCCCATGAATCACAGCACTCCAGGCCTCCCTGTCCATCACCAACTCCCGGAGTTCACTCAAACTCATGTAATCAAGTTGGTGATGCCGTCCAGCCATCTCATCCTCTGTTGTCCCCTTCTCCTCCTTCCCCCAATCCCTCCCAGCATCAGAGTCTTTTCCAATGAGTCAACTCTTCGCATGAGGTGGCCAGAATATTGGAGTTTCAGCTTCAGCATCAGTCCTTCCAATGAACACTCAGGACTGATCTCCTTTAGGATGGACTGGTTGGATCTCCTTGCAGTCCAAGGGACTCTCAAGAGTCTTCTCTAACACCACAGTTCAAAAGCATCAATTCTTTGGCGCTCAGCTTTCCTTATAGTCCAAATCTCACATCCATACATGACCACTGGGAAAACCATAGCCTTGACTAGATGGACCTTTGTTGGCAAAGTAATATCTCTGCTTTTGAATATGCTATCTAGGTCGGTCATAACTTTTCTTCCAAGGAGTAAGCGTCTTTTAATTTCATGGCTGCGATCACCATCTGCAGTGATTTTGGAGCCCCAAAAATAAAGTCTGACACTGTTTCCACTGTTTCCCCATCTATTTCCCATGAAGTGATAGGACCAGATGCCATGATCTTAGTTTTCTGAATGTTGAGCCTTAAGCCAACTTTTTCACTCTTACATGTGAATATAAATAAGTATTTGCTACAAAAATACTTTGAAGGAGGTTTTTATAATATTGTCTTTGACATCTGGTTACAAATCATTTATCACTAAGTAGTCATAGTCAGTGGTAAATTATTTGTAACCAGATGTCAAAGGCCATATTATAGAAACCTCCTTCAAAGTACTTTTGTAGCAAATGCTTATTTATATTCACATGTATACTTATGTTTGGTGGCTTCCCTGATGGCTCAGTGAATCTGCCAGCAGTTCAGGAGACATAGGAGTCACAGTTTTGATCCCTGGGTCAGGAAGATCCTCTGGAGGAAGAAATGTACCCACTCCAGGATTCTTACCTAAAAAAATCCCATGGACAGAGGAGCCTAGTGGGCTATAGTCCATGTTGTTACAGAGTCGAACATGACTGAGTGACTAAGCAAGGAAGCATATTTATATTTATTACAGAATGTTGCTATGATTTAATTAATAGGTTCGGTGCAAAACTAGAATGGGTGCTTCAGAAGGGAAGGTGCTTAGGTCTTATAAAAAGTTTGCCGTGTCCTTAAGAATACATTTAGGATTTTCCTGGTCTTTGGGCACTGAGTTCATAGTAACCTATTTACTTGTGAAGTAGACAGTTGTAATTCCAGTTTTACAGAGGAGGAAGTCAAGTGGTTTACTGATTTACTACAGGACCAAGAGGCAGTAAAAAACAGAATTCAAACCTAAATATTAGTACTCTGAATTTAGTATATCTTATACTTCAGTGTCAGAAACCATACCCTCAAACGCCCTTCATACTGCTACCCTGGGAGGGCTAGCTCTTTGTGTCCTTGGGGAACTAATCATAACAGCACAAGGCAATTTGAACAGTTTTGACCAGAGTAGAAATAAGTTTCATATTTTGGGTCAGAAAGCAACATATTGACAATAATCTTTATGTGCAGATGAAGCCAGCTAAGAGAGAGCTGGCTTTGCGGTCACGACAGTGCTGCTGTTTCTGCTAAAGATAAGGAGGGTGGGGAATGGGCTACTACCTGATATATCTATGGATCTGTTTCTCGAGCACACTAGAAGTTTGGCAATCTTGAAAGGTTATTCCAATAAAGCCAGGGCAAGATAGTACGAGGGTCTTATCACAAAAGCAGCCAGGTTGCTTGCAGGACAAGCAATCAAAATACCGATAGAAAAGAACCAGCTCTCTGTGGACAGTTCTGTGCTTCTGTCGAAACTGCAGATACCACCCTCTTCCCAAACTTCTCCAGAGATTCTGGGCTTTGAATGTTCACCCATGGTGGTCTCCCTTCTCCTACTGCTCATGTTCATCCGACTGCTATGTTCTTGCTATGTGCAACTTGAAAATCTTTAAAGAAGGACTTGAAGGAAGAGAGCTATGGATCACAGCGTTATTCTCCATCCATGAACAACATGAAATATATTGTTCATTGCAGAAAAATGACAAAGCATGGGTAAGCCAAAGGGAGAAATAAACTCTGAAATTTCCCCATCTAGCACATCTGCCACTAATATCTTAGGCTATATCATTCTGGGGTGTTTTTCTGTGTAAAGGCCTGCCTGTTGGTGCTACGGTGGGAACATTTCTGTTTCATAATGCTTTCCCTACACAGGACACATTGTGAATGCTATACCATGTGAACAGACGCATACCTGTGGACAGCTCTTGTTTGATGCACAACCTTTGTTATAGGGCTGTACCACAAATACATCAATATCCTATTATTAGGAAGTTCAGCTGTTTCTAAATTTTTACATTGATAAACAATGCTGAAGTGAACGTTATTTTGCATACACCCCCTATTGTTATTTTAAAAAATATTTATGTATTTTTGGCTGTGCTGGGTCTTCACTGCTGTGCGCAAGCCTTTCTCTAGTTGCAGTGAGCTGGGGCTACTCTTCGTTGTGGTGGTCCGGCTTCTTGTTGCGGTGGCTTCTCTTGTTGCCAAGAAGAGGCTCTAGGCATGTGGACTTGAGGGGTGGAGGCACGTGGGCTTAGTTGCCCCAAGGCGTGTGGGATCTTCCTGGACCAGGGATCGAGCTGGTGTCCTCTCCATTGGCAGGCGATTCTTAACCACTGGACCCCGAAGGAAGCCCCTCCTATTTTTCTCAAGACTGAATTGCTCAGTGCGTATAGGGTTAAGGCTCTGAATAGAAACACAGAGAACTCAGAGAAAGTGGGCATTTTAGTTCTGAATGTTGAGCAAATCACTTCTCCTTGGCAGGAAATTCTGGTGGCTAGCATTCTGTGTCAAGAGTCATGAAGCGTCTGAAATTTCACTCTATTTGCAAGATAAGAAGTTAGCCTGCTGTAGATTCATCGGGGCTGGCTGAAGAGTTGAGACTCCTGGATCAAAAACAAAGGATGGTTTATTACTCATAGCGATAGTGGTAGCCCAAGGATCAGCATTTTTGCCAGCTTCCTGAGTCCCAATTCCCACAGCAGCATCATACTAAGATGGTCTGATGACAGCTGCACAACACAGTGTTATAGGAATGGAATCCCAAACTTAGGGAATTTGAATCTTTATTATTCTGGACAGTATGCAAACCTACCATCTACTCTGGAGGGACAGACACTCTCTCTCTTTTCAAGGCTATTCATTGTACAAATATCCTTGAAAATATTGTCTAGGACAAGGGTAGTTGATCACTCTCTTCCCAAGATGTTTAGAAATGTGAGAAATCCATGTACCCAAGGAGGACTGTTTCCTAGTATTCTGTCTGTTTGCTGGTAGGGAACTTAATGAGGGTTTTTGGTACAAAGTGTAGTATTAGCAATTACACATGTGTTTTGGACTGAAAGTCTGTGTCTCACCAAAATTCATATCCCGAAGTATTAACTGCTAATGTGATGATATTAGAAGATGGAAGTCTTTGGGAGGTGATGAAGTCATGAGTGACTTCACTTTCCCTTTTCTCTTTCATGCATTGGCGAAGGAAATGGCAACCCACTCCAGTGTTCTTGCCTGGAGAATCCCAGGGACTGGGGAGCCTGGTTGGCTGCTGTCTATGGGGTTGCACAGAGTTGGACACAACTGAAGTGACTTAGCAGCAGCAGCAGCAGAGGTCATGAGAGTGAAGCTCTCATGAATGGAATTAGTGTCCTTATAATGGAAACTCAAGAAAGCTTTCTCATCCCCTTCTGCCATGTAAGGATACCAAGATCATAGCCATTTATGAACGAGGAAGAGAGCCCTCACCAGATCTAATCTTCCAGAGCCTTGGTTTTAGACTTCCCAGTCTTCAGAACTATGAGAGACAAATGTTTGCTTTAAAGTCACCTAGTCTATGGTATTTTTACTACAGCAATCTAAATAAAGATTATTTCTACCTACCTATCTATCTATATCTTCATTGTGGGTTTGAGACATGGGATAATGGATGCTGACAGTTAGAAGTACTAAATAGGTACTTTATCCGAAACAGATATCTAAAATTCTCCCTGAGAGATCACCCAAGTCAGTCCCCTGCTTTCAGTAAGAATGCCTTTTCAATCTATTATTCCCATCTCTTCTCTTGTTAGTACTAGTTTGTGCCAGGTCACACTTCTGGAATAATAAAATGGTGAAAATTCACCTTACTCTCTAAAGTACCGAATCAGTGTTAATGTCATTCTTAAGCTTGGTCCAACAGTGAAGTAGCTATAGTTCATGGTGTATTTTGAAACATCATGAAATATATTATTTTGTGACACTGAATTTAATGAATCAGATATCTTAGAGTAGAGAAAAGTAGTAAAAATATACCCATGGCTTTAAAAAATGATGGGAAAATATCTTCACTTTCCCTTTTCACTTTCATGCCTTGGAGATGAGATTGAGAAAATATCACATGTTAAATCATATGTGATGTGGAAGATTGCCTAATTGTAGTAGTGGAACATCCCTATGTACTCACGGAACATTGGTGTTGTGTGGGCTCTGAGTTTGGGAAACTCCGATTTCTGGGCTCACCCTAGGTTAATCCTGCCTGATGTCCTCATCTACAGCAATACACAGCCTTGGTCCACACACAGGTTCTCCAACTCCCAGCGTAGTACCTTTAGTACAGGACCACACTGCCTGACCCAGCCACTCTCCATCCCTTTCCTGATAAGAAGGCTCTTTCAAGGACTCAATTAATCACTTTTTTGTTCAGTCACTGACTCATGTCCGACTCTGCAACCTCATGGACTGCAGCACGCCAGGCTCCCCTGTCCTTCACTATCTCCCATAATTTGCTCAAATTCATGTGCATTGAGTTGGTGATGCTATCTAACTACTTCATCCTCGGCTCCCTGCTTCTCCTTCCTTTCCCAGCATCAGGATCTTTTGCAGTGACTTAATCATGTAAGTCTTACAAATATTTTCTTACTTGATCCTCTAATATGATAGGATGAAATCTTCCTCACATAGAATCACCAAATAAAACAAAAAACATACAAAACAAAATAAAACACAACACACACACTCAAAATTGACTTTTTGTGTAATTTTTTTACTTTAAAGATGAAGACTCATGGCATATGAATACTCACAAGATTCCCCCACTCCTGCCTTTCTTTTTCTGTAACCCTCCCTGCCTTCTCTCTTTTACACAGCTCTTGGCAAGAAGTAGTCTTGATTTTCTTTTCCTCTTAAGGTTTCCATTTAACTTCTGCCTCTGTGGGATGAAGATTTATTTCAGCTCGTTAGATCCCCTTGGATTTGGTCCCACATCTCTTTAGAAAGATGATGATGGACCTTTCTGTTTATCATAAACTAGTCAACTAGGCTCTTCATTCCAACTTCTTCATTTTTATTGCTGACAACATATTTGGTGATAAATGTTGTTGCAAGCTTCAAAACATGGCTGCAAATCCTTAAAACTTCTTTCATTGAGAGATGGGACCCACATCTCATCTTAAATAGGGGCACGCTTTGACAGTAGAGCCCACCGAAAGTACAGTTATGTGACTTCCCAGACTAGGTCACCAAAGGGTTCAGGTTTCTGGGAACACGTGCTCCTGGGGTTCTGGGCTGCCCTGGAAAAAGGCCAGCCCTGAGAGTGTCATGCTAGAGAGGCTACAAGTAGCTTTCCTTGTAGTTAGTCCCAGCCAAGACTGCCTTCCACGTCAGAGTCCAAGTTCCAGTCCTAGGAATGAAGAAGCTCTTGAATCCTCCTAACGTCCAGCTGGTGAGTCCTCCTTAGTTGTATGAGTTATCTCAGCTAAGGACTCAGACACTGTGGACCACAGAAGGGCCAGCTCTGCTGTGCCATTTCCTAATTCCTGTCCCATAGCATCCTTGAACATCAAAGATCAGTGTTGTTTTACAACACTAAGTTTTGGGTGGTTTGTTATATGACAATAGATAATTAGAGCATAATGTGGTACCCAGAAGTGGGATGCCACTATAACCTAAACCTAAAACAAGCTCACTGGCTTTGGGACTGAATGGTGGTAGGTAGATACTGGAAAGGCCTTGAATAACTTGTTAGAAGAAGCCTAATAGACTTGTCAGACTTAATTTTTTTGGACTCCAAAATCACTGCAGATGGTGACTGCAGCCATGAAATTAAAAGACGCTTACTCCTTGGAAGGAAAGTTATGACCAATCTAGATAGCATATTAAAAAGCAGAGACACTATTTTGCCAACAAAGGTCCATCTAGTCAAGGCCATGGTTTTTCCAGTGGTCATGTATGGATGTGAGAGTTGGACTGTGAAGAAAGTTGAACACCAAAGAACTGATGCTTTTGAACTGTGGTGTTGGAGAAGACTCTTGAGAGTCTCTTGGACTGCAAGGAGATCCAACCAGTCCATTCTGAAGGAGATCAGCCCTGGGATTTCTTTGGAAGGAATGATGCTAAAGCTGAAACTCCAATACTTTGGCCACCTCATGTGAAGAGTTGACTCATTGGAAAAGACTCTGATGCTGGGAGGGATTGGGGGCAGGAGGAGAAGGGGATGACAGAGGATGAGATGGCTGGATGGCATCACGGACTCGATGGACATGAGTTTGAGTAGACTCTGGGAGTTGGTGATGGACAGGGAGGCCTGGCGTGCTGTGATTCATGGGGTCGCAAAGAGTCAGACATGACTGTGCGACTGAACTGAACTGAACTGAACAGACTTGAGGAGACTGATGTGAGAACTGGAAGAAAAACGTGCACAGTGTTACGGAAAGCTGAAGCACAAAGAAGCCTGGTTTTGTGATGGCGAAACGTTGGTCAGCACTGTGACCTGTGATAATGTGGAAATCAACAACTTATTTAGTGGACTCAGTGATAGGACTAAGGAGAATTCCAGGTAGAGTGTTGGAAGGGCCATGTGTCTTTTTCGTTATACCTCTAATCAAATCAAATGTGGGTGGAGAAAGATGAATTAAAGAATAAACTGTTCAGTTTTTGAATGGAATTTGTAGCAAACATAAAAGCTTTTGGACAGATTTTCCACCCAGAAAAATATGCTGCAATTAACAAAGAGCCTCAGGGGAAAAATTAAATCCAGGCCAGTGTCAGGAAAATATGGTTTCAGGGTAAAGATCAAGTCAAGAATGTGAAATCCTCCCTTTTTTTGGTAAGAATAGTTTAAGGTGAGGCCTCATAGACACTTTCAGACAGACAAAAATCTTCTAAGGACTTTAGGGATGTGTCTCAAAGATCCTAAGAATATTAATGGCTTTACCCCACAGTGACCTTATAAGGAGCCCAGGAAAGAGAAATGTTTATCTTCATGGTATGCATGAATATAGCTTCTGTTTAATGAGGTAGCTTTTAAACTGATTATAGCAGACCCACAAAGCTTTTAAAGAAGTCATACTAGAGTGGATTGAAAAGGGAATGAAAAAGTACAGAATTAAAAGAGTTCTTTGCCCCTGTGCTCCCCAATTCTATGGTCAGGAGACAGGTGGAGAAATACTCAGCTATAGACAAAGGCAGCTTTGATGGACAAGAAGGATGACTCAGAGGGCAGGGTCAAAAGCTTAGGGAAATAGCTCCTAAAGAGCAGGACCATGTCCTGGAGAAGGAACAGGCAACATGTGCCTGGTTGGGCTGTAGAACTGCGATGGACCGATCAGTGAGAGCTGTGTGTCTAGTGTTCACCCTATTTGAACAGGAGTGCCTATACTCATTATCTTATGCCTGTTCCACCATTATGTGTGTGTTGGTGGGGGACTGTGGCATATATAGCTAGTCTCTTTTGTTGACAGGTTTTCAGGTCAAGAGAAACTGTAGCTGAGATTTCCCAGGTGGTCCAGGGATTAAGAAACTACCTGCCAATGCAGGAGACAGGGATTCAATCTCTGGTCTGGGAAGATCTAACAAGCCCTGGGGCAACTAAGTTCATGTGCTCCAACTACTGAGGCCCGAGCACCTAGAACGTGTGTAGTGCAACAGGAGCAGCCACTGCAACGAGAAGCCTGCATCCTACAGCTAAAGAAAGCCCCCTGCGTGCAGCAGCAAAGACCCAGCGCCGCCAAACTTAAGTGAGCAAATAATTTGAAAAAAGAGAGAAACTGTAGCCAAGGTGCTGAACTTGAAGAGCCTCCTTTGCACATGGCCCTGACTTAGAAGGTAATATTCAGAATCTTGAGCTTAAGCATGATGCTATCGCGGGATGAAACTCAGGAGGTCCTGGGGGGGCTGAGTGTATTTTGCCGTTGGGAAGAATATCAATAACTGGTGGCTAGAGTTAGAACTGCAGTGATTTTAAAACATGGAACATGGCCCTGACTTAGAAGGTAATATTCAGAATCTTGAGCTTAAGCATGATGCTATCGCGGGATGAAACTCAGGAGGTCCTGGGGGGGCTGAGTGTATTTTGCCGTTGGGAAGAATATCAATAACTGGTGGCTAGAGTTAGAACTGCGATGATTTTAAAACATGGCTGAAAATTCCTTGTCACTCCTCTCATCAAGAGGTAGTGTCTTTATCCCCTCCTCTGAATCTGAGTAGGCTTAGGACAACTTGACGAATAGAATACAGCAGAAGAAATAGCTTCTGAGGCCAGATCGTATGCATCCACACGATTTCCTCCTTGTACTGCTGGGAACATTTGCTATTGGAACCCTCAGCTTCCGTATAAAACTTTCAACTACTGTGAGATCTCTGGCAAGGCCACATGTAGGCTGGTAAGGCCACATACAGGCACTCTGGTCAACGATTCCGTTTCCAGCTTATCTGGCTGTTTCAGCATCTGAAGCCAGGTTACAGACATGCAAATGAAAAACCAATCATAGAGGGGGATCCTCCTATTTCAACTGCTCTAGCCTGATGTGTTTTATGTGCCTCTGGCCATTGGAGCTATCCAAGCTGTCTGCTCAGACATCACTGAGTGAAAAGAGTTTTTCCTTCTGTGCTCTTTTCAAATTCCCAATTCATAGAATCTGTGAGCATCATATGATTACTATGGTTCGCCATTAAAACTTGATGTGGCTTATTATTCAGCAACAGATAACTGGAACAATTACCTGTATCCTTTAATTTCTTTTATTATTATTATTATTTTGTTTTTACATTACAATATTGTATTGGTTTTGCCACACATCAACATGAATCTTCCACAGGTGTACACGTGTTCCCAATTCTGAACCCCCCCC
>SJYT01039142.1:0-57628 GCA_006410635.1 Cephalophus harveyi
AAGAGTTGACTCATTGGAAAAGACTCTGATGCTGGGAGGGATTGGGGGCAGGAGGACAGAGGATGAGATGGCTGGATGGCATCACCAACTCGATGGACATGAGTTTGAGTGAACTCCAGGAGCTGATGATGGACAGGGAGGTCTGGCATGCTGCAACTCATGGGGTCGCAAAGAGTTGGACACGACTGAGTGACTGAACTGAACTGAACTTGGATTCTACCAAATCTGGCTTCCTTTCCCCAGATCTAATCATGTTACTCCCATCTCCCCATCTCTACTGGATCCTCCTTGACACTGGAGAAAACTGCCAAGATGGGTGAGGGGGTGGGAGGTGGGGGGGTTTGTGGTGGGTGGAGCCTGTCCTGGGGGTGCCCTGGGGCCTGAATTGGCTGTTGCTTTGAGCCTTGATGCGTCCCTTTATTCAACCAAGCGGCAACTTTGATTAAGCTCGTATTATGTTCAGGCAGTGTTCCAGGCCCTTTAAATTACCTTGCTGGACGCAAAGCCCACCCTGGCCCTCCTGGACTTAGTTCACTGTGGACCCGCTTCCATGACAATCAAGCACGTGGGCAGAAGGATTGGGGCCAGGGTCCTCCCGGGAAAGGCTGCAAAGAGCTGAGCAGGAACCCCTGCCAGGGAGGCCCACGTGGTGTCAGCGATGGGGTGAAGAAGTACAGCTGAGCACATCTTAGATGTGCTCACAGAACAGAACTCACCTGGTTCTCATGGAACAGAACTCAGGTAAGAGAATAGTAAGACCGCAAGACGCAAGCTTTCAGTATCTAAGGAGTTACTCTAATTAACAAGCAATAGAGAAAATGCTATTCTTTATTTCTGACCCTGTGCTCATTTATCCTCTATATCATATTCCTTCTTCCACTCCTGATTCAGTGCACAGTTTTGCCTTTGGAAGAGCTGGGGCAGAAGTACTAAGTCACAGGCTTTCTCTTCAGATTTAGAAACAACAGAAGACGTGTCAGTCAGTTGTATTACTTTAAAAATATTTCTTGTTCACCTTTTATGCTCACAACATTTAAAAGATGCAGAAATAGCCCATTAACACATACAGGCTAGCCATACTATATCTCCTATCCTTAAAATTCTTCAGAATCTAAAAAGCATACTTCCCTCCCATCTTCCCATCCCTCATGCTAAACAGTTTTGATTTCAAACCTAAACCTTGAGACACAAAAGTCCTCAAATTATGAGCAACATGAGTTTCTGTAATTGATTTCTTCTCTCAGGTTATTCAATGCATCCTCTAGAAATATGATTAATTAGATCTGCATGCATAATGACACATACCCATTTGACAAAATCTAATACTGTGTTAAGCTGCTTGGACCTTTGGTTCGGTTTTGAAAAGAAGTTGTCATTTCCTACTGCTCAGCCCATCGTGTTTCCCACAGTAGAAGCTGAAAATGGATGTGCTGATTAATTGTTGGGCCACTGTTTATGTGTAGGTGAGAGAGATTCCAGCCCATCAGTCAGCGAGTTTGCTGTCGCCTCTTATGTAAGAATCATGGCTCTAGGCTCTCTGAGTCAGCTCAGGCTGCTGTAATAAATTACCATAGACCCGATGGCTTAAACAACAGACATTTCTTTCCTGCAGTTATGGAGGCTGGGAAGTCTAAGGTCAGGGTGCCAGCCGATTTGGTTCCTGGTGAGAATCTTCTTCTTGGTTGTGGTCCCAAATGACCTTTCCTTGGTGAGAGTGTAGGTACAGAGACAAGGTGAGACCTCTTGTCTGATCTTTTTTTTAATAAGCCACTAAACCCCATCACGGGGGACCCATCCTCGTGACCTCATCAAACCCTAGTGATCTCCCAAAGACCTCACCTCCAGATACTGTCACATTGTGGGTTAGAGCTTCAACATATGAATTTTGCAGGGTTGACACAAGCCAAAGGTAAACGAAGCAGTGAGATCCTCTGGGACTCACGGTTCATAGATAAACATACAAGCAAATGCAGCATTTAGGAAACAAAAAGAACCGTAAGCAAAGTGCCCTGGAGAATTGGGAAGGGAATAATGGCTCTTTATGAGCAGAGGCGCTAGAAGGACCTGTCCTGTTCAGAGGAGGGCTCCGGCTGACGGTGGCAATGGTGGCGTCTCCTCTGACCACCTTCTCCAAGGCTGCTGGACAGCTGCTGCTCCCACTTTTGCTGTCACACCTGGCTTCACTGACCACTCCTCTTGGGATGTGGTTCTACCCAGTGAATCCAGCCTCTGCAAGCTACACTTTTCCTGTTGCCTTCTTTGAGGAGCCAAAACCAGCTTCCCAGAGACAGTAAAGGAGGCTCCATTGAGGTACCCGACCTAATATGGCAGCCAAGTTTGCTCTTCCTGGCTGTATTCCAACCGGTGTCTATGGGAGGGGCTCTCTCTGGCCACCTTCAGGTTGCTGGGCAGTCAGTCCTCTGGGTGTGCCCGGTAGAGATGTGCTGGGGTAAAGGGGGAGCAGCAGGGTATGGCCAGGTCTCGGGGGGAAGCGGGACCCCTACCTCTGCTGGGTGGAAGCCCCAGCTCAGCACAGAGAAGCCCTAGGGATGCTGGCTCTCCTGCAGCCCAAGTTCTAGGTGTGCACCAGGGGCCAATCTAAAGGGCTAAGCGCGTAAATGGACGTGGGAGCCAGAATGCTCCGTTTCAAATCCTCAAATGGGAGCCGTGTCTCTATGTGAAATGCAAAAAGTGAACAACAGAAACACCCCTCTGAAAATCCATCTTGCTGAAAAGTTCATGGAATAGAGCAAGGATGATTACCCACACGTCTCTCCTTTTTACCCTTGGCAATGCCAGGGCCTGACTATCCGTCTTCTTGCCCCCATTTCTTCACAAAGCCTTGAAATCCTTCATTGAACAGGACACCTGCTGGCACCTCCTGGCCCCAGGGTTCCCTGGGCCTCACATGCAAGTTAGCTGCTCACCATCATCATCCCTTTACTGTGGGACAGCCTTGTTTCCTTCTGCTGAGTTTTGGTGTACACCAACCCCAAGTGCTAAGCACCTTCACCATCCTAATTGACATGACGACCGTCAGTGCTTCCAGAAGTTTCCTGCCACCTTCACTTGAAGGACTTTTGTCAATAACTATGGCTCTTTGAGCAAATCACGTAGTCCCAGAATTCACATCTTAGGATGAAGGGGTGCACCAGGTAATTTCTAAACATCTCACCAAGTGAAGAAAAGAATACTAGGACCAACTCGGACTCCTCCTATATACATCGTATCTGGTGGAAAGTAAATTGAAAGGAAATGGGAAAGAGAGACAGCACGTATTGGATTTCTCATTAGCCTCACTGCCTGGTTCTCATTAGTGAGCCTTCTGGGTTATGGGCACAAGGGCCAGGACTTATTTTCATGGCTGAGTAGCACATGTGAAATGTAGACTATTTCTAATCCATATTATATGAGCTCCACACTTTGCTATCTCCTAAAGTAATGGGCAGCGCTCAAGGAAAACCCCACCAGAATGACGGGCTAATCCTTGAGGGGGAAAATATTGCTGTTCTGCATAAGCTTTTGCTCTCTGCTTAATTAATCCCTAAAACTTTCCGGCCTTAATGAGAATAATTAGACTTGACAGTACTGAGCTTAATGCCCAACTACAGACAACAAAAAGCGTGTTCAGTCTGTAAGCTTCCCAGAGCTCACTGAAAGACAGGTTAATGTTATTTACAGCAGCCCCAGCGAGGGGCCGGATGAGGGTTCGGACTTGAAATGTGGCTGGAGCTCCCTGGGGACCATTTCTCTGAGGAGCAGGGTACTGGAGCCCCCTCCTTTGTGGTTTTCACTCCCTAACAAACCGTGATCTAGACACGACCTGGCTAGAAATTTCCTTATTACCACCCCGGCCAGACCACATTTATCATCCCCTTGAGTGTGATGCTAGTGTGAGCCTCCAGCCTCTCCTGTTCAAATAATGAATCGAGGGAGCCAGACCACTGCACTCCAGTGTCTGCCAGCTTCTGGAAATACCTCATCTTCCAGAAAAGTATTCATTTGTCAGCAGAGGGATAATGTTAAAACCTTAAAGACAAATCAGACGGAAGGCAGGGATGGGAGAAGCAGGCAGGGGATGGCCTGGGAGAGACAGCTGCTTCCGTTCAGAGCAGCTTCTTTGATTTCTTAGCCTCACGCCAGCCTCTCTGGCTTCTCCAAGAAAAGGTGTAGGTCTCTCTTTGAAAGAGTTTGAGTTCACCCTTCCCAGAGGGAGCGTCTAGAAGCATTCCTCGGGAATCACAGGGTTGACCAGGTTTATTTGTCTGTGTTTGTGGGGGGCTGCCCAGAGACAGATGGAATGACCAGGCAGGTTCCCAGGTATTTTGGTGGTGATGCTGTCGGAGCTGAGTGCACAGACTCAGAGAAGGGATGGCGGGCCCTTCCTACCTGGTGGGTGCCATCTGGGTCCCCAGGAGTGGGGGCGGATTTCTGCACATTCAGTTAGCGATAATTCCTGCAGGAGGCAGGAAAGTGGTGAGTGAAGCTTCCTAAGCCATTCTCTAGGTTTACACCAAGAGTTATAATGTCCATTTGGAGAAAGGTCATTCTCTGAATCAAAAAACAACAGCTGAGCAAAATGCCTGGTGCTTCTCAGTTTTAAAATAATATGAATTTCAGGGTTCTTGTAGATCTAAAGAGATGAAAGCAAAGAGGTGCAGCATGTTATTAGAAAGCCAACATGTGACCCTTTTAAAAACAGGCATTAACACAATACACACACACACACACACACACACACATACACACCCCAACATGAGGACAGGAACTTTGACCCTGTAAGTGGCACTGGGCTAGCGACTTTGTTTTTAATTTTCAATCAAGTATCTAAAACAGATTTCAAAGGGCATTTAAGCTGACAGTTTTATTTTCTCCTTGAGGAAGAGGAAAGATGAATAAGCGTAAAGCCAGATCATTCTCAAAATAATTGCAGCCCTGACATATCTAAATGAGTTTGTAAAAGAAAATACAGTGGCAATTGATCTTATTAATTAGAGATGTACCAGGATCGTAATACCCACTTATCCACAGACTGCCTGCAGCTACAAAAATAAAATAAAATTAACCACTTTCTCCTGGGGAACACAATTTCTTTCCCTCCCTGTCATAGAAAGTCAGTTGGAAAAGCCCCCTTGTTCCTGCCTTTCTCCCTCCGCAGTGGGGAACAGCCGTGAACAGTTGGGATTGGTTTCTTCTCTGTCTGCAGAGCCTGGGGTTTACACTGGATTCGCGATGCCTTGCATAGCCCAGTGGCTTGTCACAATTGATTGAATGTGTAATCTGACACACAAACAAACAAAATGTGCTACAAGAAAATGAGAGAGTTGTTTTTTTCTCAGCTTGTACATGTCATTTACCTGTGAGAGATGGCAGCGGGAGCCCAGGGCAGGCGGGTCCACCTCTATCAATTGCTCATTCTGTCTCTGCAACAGCCCCCGCCCCTTGTGGTCCTATGTCTACTATCAATCGCTTAACATATGGAATAGACTCAATGGAACAGCGCAATGATAAAATGTTGAGTGACAGTTACCTCCGAGAGTGGCCCAGCCCTGAAATATAGGAGATGAATCTTCAGGTTGACTGCATGGAACGCTTATATAAACAAAACCTTCACCAGATTGTTGCAGAAGAGAGAGAGGAAGGAGCAAAGGGGAGAGAGAGGAAGGAGAAAGGTAGACGAGCAATGAATTCCCCGGGAGGAGCACCTGGTGCTCCCCTGGGGATTTCTGTGTGTGTGTGTGTGTGTGTGTGTGTGTGTGTGTGTGTGTGTGTGTGTGTGTGTGTTGCATGTGTGTGTCTGGAGCAGATGTGGATACAACTAGGAGGGCAGGCAGTCAGTTCTACAGTTGTAAGATGGGTGGGAGCTAAGACCTAGTGTTCACAGAGATGGGCACCCTGGTGGGACTCAAGCCTGTCCTCTCTAGAACTTACACTAAGACACAGCAGGGGGCCAGAGGTGGTCCTGTAGGGAGAAGTGTGGTGTCCTTTGAAAACAAAGCACGGTGAGAGTTTTGATGAGAGTGGCTACATCACCCTTTATCTTCCTACCCCTCTAGAATTGACAAATGCATGGCCCACAGGCTCTGTGCCCATATCGGCATCACCTCCGCAAAGCCAAACCAACACACAGGCAAACAAAAAGGTAAAAATCTTTCAAAAGCAAAATACACTCTTAATGTCACGACGGCTGTGATTCAACTTTATTGGAGTAACAGGATTGGATTGGTTATGAAATTCTGAATAAAGGAAGGCCTGGCAGCATCTACTGGATCTAGGGATGTCAAGGCTATTTTTTTACCTTTGTCTTATGTCCTGGAAATGGGGTTCTGATTTAGGTGTGACGGAAACCTGAGACCACATGTCCCCGGTGTAGGGACTCACCAATGCTGACTTCTAGATTGGCCAGGGTGAATGCCGATGCGAGAGATGCTGTCTGGATGCCCGGGGAGTCCGTGGAAAAATACAGACCCTGAGAGCAAGGCTCCAGTTCTGCCTGGAGGAGTCGACAGGTCCCACTCAGGGAAAGAAAAAGAATGCTCCCAACAGATCAAAGCCCTCAGTCTCTTAAAATGGAAATGAACATTTTAAAAAGGCCTCTCTCAAGGGAGAAATGCGCAGTAAATCAGAGCTTTTGAAAGACAACTGGGGCCTGTGCTGGTTTTTGAATAACTTGCCATTTAATAAATGTTCTATTTTTGACCCTTTAGGGAAATACACAACCCCATCTGAAACTCATGGGCCAAAATAATTTAACTTAAAAAAAAAACTCATTTTTATAAATTTTCGTGATGGAGACAAATGATCTGAAAGCTTTCTTTTTATGGTTCCATGATGAGGCGAGGTCATTTAACAAGAGGGAGATGCTTTCTTGTGCATGCCAAGTCAGACTTGGTGAGTTTTTGGCAAGTTAAGTCCAGCACCCTGGGTCTCAGGATCCCTGAAGAGAAGCCAGTGCGTGGAGCATTGAGGATCTGTTTTGGGGTTTCCTTTGCAAGATCCTAATGATGATCACGTAAAGTACCAATAGACCCATTATATTTTGTCTCTTCGAAGATGTGTGTGTACAAATATAGAGAATTTGAAGCTCAAGGCATCTCCAGTCCTGGTGAAAACGAGGTACTCTGTGTATGTTTGGATTGCTGCTGGGTGTTTTTCTCTTCTTTCCCGATCCCTACAGCACTGGGTACACAGTCTGCCACAATACGCTCTTGCTGTCTCGTAAACTCTTACCTGTCCTTGCCCTTCTTTGGATTGGGGCATAGAGGATCCGGGAAAGTAGCATCTTACTTACTAGAGCCTTGATTTGTTAAAAATCACACAGGCAGGCTCACTTCACCTTGTTTCAGGGATAGAGTCTCATTTTCATGAGTGGGTGCAGCTAACGTATTTATTCACATCACTTCACCACCATCCTTCTCTGCTGACTCTTGAGAGCAGTCCCCACGGCATCCAGCTGGCATTCCCACTAATCCAACTCAGATTCAGGGGTTGAGAGAATTCAGGATCTCAGGAATGACTCAAAGACCACATGCAGTTCGCTTTTGCATGTTTTCTTTGAGTACCGGCCAGCAAAGACCGTGGCCTCACATAATTTTTCTGCCGGGTGTGGAAGAGTGCCATAGAAAGATGATTCATGAGAAGAAATTGTCGAGTTTCTGCCTGGAACGGAGTGGAAAAAACTTGGTTGAAAAAAATTCCAGACATGCACACAAAAGACACATAGAACCAAATTTATATCTTTAGCTTTGGGAATCTACATTCATTATTTTCTCACTTGATTTGAAAAAGGGTGAAAATTGGGCCACAAAGCTCTTGTTGGGTTATAAATAAGGTTTTTGATTATACATTAGAGTCTGGGCCACAGTAGTAGCCAATATTTGCTTTGTGTTCCTCAGTTCATAAAGTGCTTTTCCAATATAGTTAACCCTCACGTTAGCCCTGAATATGACCATTGTCCTTTTACCAACATTACCTGATGAGAAAAAAGGAATCTTTAAGAGAAGTTACGTGAACAGTAACAATATGAGTGAGCATTTTAACCCAAGCCTTCTGCATCCTGGGACCTTTTGTTTTAGCCTCAGGGTGACATACTGGAATCTGATGCCAATTCTGCAACACCAGCTGGGTGTCCACAGTTCAGTCCAGTCGCTGGGTGTCTGACTCTTTGTGACCCCATGGACTGCAGCATGCCAGTCTTTCTTGTCCATCACCAACTCCTGGAGCTTATTCAAACTCATGTCCATCGAGTTGGTGATGCCATCCAACCATCTCATCCTCTGTTGTCCCCTTCTCCTTCTGCCTTCAATCTTTCATCAGGGTCTTTTCCAAGGAGTCAGTTCTTCACATCAGGTGGCCAAAGTATTGAAGTATCAGCTTCAGCATCAGTCCTTCCAATGAATATTCAGGACTGATTTCCTTTAGGACTGACTGGTTGGATCTCCTTTCAGTCCAAGGGTTTCTCAAGAGTCTTCTCCAACACCACAGTTCAAAAGCATCAATTCTTCAGCGCTCAGCTTTCTTTATAGTCCATCTCTCACATCCGTACATGACTACTGGAAAAACCATAGCCTCGACTAGAGGGACCTTTGTTGGCAAAATAATGTCTCTGCTTTTTCATATGCTGTCTAGGTGGGTCATAGCTTTTCTTCCAAGGAGCAAGCGTCTTTTAATTTCATGGCTGCAGTCACCATCTGCAGTGATTTTGGAGCCCAAGAAAATTAAGTTTGTCACTGTTTCCATTGTTTCCCCATCTATTTGCCATGAAGTGATGGGACCAGATGCCATGATCTTAGTTTGCTGGATGTTGAGTTTTAAGCCAGCTTTTTCACTCTCCTCTTTCACTTTCATCAAGAGGGTCTTTAGTTCTTCATTTTCTGTCATAAAGGTAGTGTCGTCTGCATATCTAAGGCTATTGATATTTCTCCCTGCTCAGCTGGGGGTCCACAATTGAGTTCAAGTCTGATGTTAACTAACCAGAGTTTGCATCAGATCCCACAAGTGAAAGGGCAAGCTCTCTAACAAGACCACCCTTATCCACACACCAGCCACAAGTGAGGTCCCCAGGCTACCCACATTTCTACCAACTTGGGTATAAATTCAGTGGTTTCTATGATCCCTTCTGATTCAGCAGTTCACTAGAATGACTCACCAAACTCAGGGAAGCACTGTACTTACAATTACCATTTTATTACAAAGCAGGGAAACGAACATCCAAGATGAATACACACATAGGCCCAAATCCTGGGGAGTGAGAGGGTGTGACTCAGCTCCTATGCCTTCTCCTCCTGGAATCCAGGTGTGTTCACCAACCAGGAAGCTCTCCCGGCCTCTTTGCCTTGTTTGTTACTATTATCATTTTTTTTTGTAATCAAGCTTTCATCATGTGGACACGGTTGATTCAATCACTGACCAGTGACTGAACTCAATCTCCAGTCCCTCTTCCATTCCCAGAGGTCAGAGGAGGGGGATGAAATTCCAACCTTGTGATCTTGTGGTTGGTTTTTCTGACCTTAGTCTGGATGCTGAAATTGTCTCCCGGCCCTACCCTGAGTCATCTCGTTAGCATAAACTCAGGTGTGGCTTCCTAGGTGGGGCTAGTGGTAAAGAATCCACCTGCCAGTGCAGGAGATGCAAGAGATGAGGGGTCTATCCCTGGGTCAGGAAGATCCCCTGGAGAAGGGAATCCTTGCCTGAAAAATTCCATGGACAGAGGAGCCTGGTGGGCAGCAGTCCATGGGGTTGGGGTCGCAAAGCGTGCGACACAACTGAGGACACAGACACATACACACACAAGTGTGGTGAAAAAAAAAGGTCTCATTATGAATT
The DNA here is from genome assembly GCA_006410635.1 of Cephalophus harveyi. Lineage (NCBI taxonomy): Eukaryota > Metazoa > Chordata > Mammalia > Artiodactyla > Bovidae > Cephalophus > Cephalophus harveyi. The sequence continues at coordinate 9,826 of SJYT01039142.1, forward strand.
TAAAAGGATACTCCTGAAGTTTACACTTTAAAAGGATAACTCAGGATAGCCCAAGATCTTCTGAAGCTCTGTGCCAGAGCAGAGACAAAGACCACCCACGTTCTTTATCATATCACAGCGGTCTGGAGTAGGTAGGTTCCAGCTAGGACCACCGATGATACCTCCCTCCCACCCCTGGAGCTGCAGGCGGCCCCCAACCATCAGAGACGGATCTGTTTCTGGGAAACCGGAGAGGAACTGGAGACTGAGTTCACTCACTGGTCAGTTCTTCAAAGCGAGTGGTCTTCTTTTGTATGGACAGAGTCTGAGCTGTTTGGTTTTTGTGTATCTATAATTTAATTAATTTATTTATTTTTGACCCTTCTGGATCTTCGCTGCCGTGAGGGCGGCGAGTGGGAGCTCCTGTCTAGTTGCGGTGGGTGGCTTCTCCTGTTGTGGACCACGGCTCTAGAGGGCAGGCTCAGCGGTTGTGGTGCTCGGGCTTAGTTGCTCCTCGGTTCGTGGGATCTTCCCGGATCAGGGATTGAACCCGTGTCTCCTGCCCTGGTAGGCGGATTCTTTACCACTGAGCCACCAGGGAAGCCCTGAGCTATTTCTTTAAAAAGCCCATTACGCTATTTTCAGTCCTATCTGCTATCCTTCCCTTTTCAGCCCCCCTCTCTCCTCCTGAGAGCCAGACCAGCGGGGGCCACAGCGCAACAGCAGCAGGCCCCAAGGAGATGAGGAATGATCCCCAGACAGCACCTCCCAGTCTGCCCACTGCTTCCTTCAGCGTGACTTTTGGAATAAGTATACAGGGCCGTTTCCTGAGTCTCCTGACTTCTTACAGCCCTTTCTCAACCTCGTATTTTCGCCAGTGTTAACTTGTGAGGGAAAGCTTGCACCTCGTTTTGTGTGACTTACGAATTGCCACACGTCAAATGGACATGTTTGATTCAGGAGCATACATTTCAATGTTTAAAATATGAGGCGTGTTCGAGAGATGCCATTTCACTTAGCAGTCAGTGCTAACATCATTTTTTGAAATGCTCCCCATTTCCGTGATGTAGCCAAAGCTTTATTTATCATCATATTTGCATTTTGTGATGTATTCTTGAGCCAGCCAAACTCATCTAAAAGCGAGCTCATTTAATGCAAAGTAGATTTAAATGTGACTGCTTTAAAATGGACCACCCTGTTTAAATGCTCCTCCGGATGTAATTAGAAGAAACTTGAGTTCCATAGGCAGAAAAAAAAAAAAAAGGCAAGCTAAATGAGCTCCTTCTCCCTGGGTAATTTCTGACCACGCACCAATAAAACTGCTTATCAAGAAATGATTTATTTTAAATGTAACTTTCCCACAAACAGTGTAATAGGAGGTAGTTTAGGAATGACAACCGCATTCGAATAGACATCCAAAATGAAAAAATCATGTTTCCCACTTTCAGTATCCCTTGTCTCTTCAGACAGAGAGAAAAAGAGAAAAGGGGAAAGAAGAGGGAAAGAGAGAAAAAAAGAAACACGATGCAAAAAAAGAGAAAAAAGGAGAAGAAAAAATAGCAGGGTTATGAGACAGTCTAAACTCCATATATTCAGAAACATTATCTCATGAGTGAACTAAGATTCTGTTTCTTAATTCCACTTACATCCCAGCCGCAATGACTGATGGAAATATTATTTGGGAGCTATTCACATAACACATCACCATCCAAGTAGGATCTGGTAGTATGAGCATGCTTGTCAAATCTCCCATCCCATACACCGAACCTCAGAACAGCAGCACCGTCTCCCGAGTCCTGGTGGATCCAAGCTGGGTGCCAGCCATTAAAAATAAAAGCCCGTTAAACTTTCAGGACATACTTGCACATTTTTGGGAGCCGCCAAGCTTTCAAGAGTTGAGCCAGTTCAGTGGTGATATCACCAGACCAGCGTCGCCTAGGCAATGAAAGTAGTTGCCATGGAAACCCCAGTGCTGCGCCCATCAACAGCTTTACAATTTTGACAGTTCAGAAAGTGACTATTTAGGAATTTCAATTAGAGCAGAAATATACACATTTAAGTGAACAAAATGCTTTAAAAATCTATAGAAAATAATTCAGATTTTTTTTTTTTTTTCAAATCAGAAAGCAGACCCCGAAATACATTCTGTGTGTGGAAGTGAATTTCAGGAATAATGTAAAAGGCACTCTGTAAAGAAGAAAAGATGTTAAAGTTCTTTTATCCCCCTTCCTTCCTTGGAAAGGAAATAGGCACCAAGAATAAATAAGTTGTGAAAAATGATCAGCGGATTTTTTTTAACAGGGTAGCCACAATATGCCATGCTTGTTAAGTCAGAACTCGTGCATACTATTAAGAAATATTTTAGAATTTTATATCTGCCAGTTCCTTATATTTGTTCAGTTCTGGCAGGGTATTCTTTTTCACAACTCTTCTGTGAGAGTTAGAACTCTTCTTTCCCTTTTATGTTAAGAGAAATTGAGGCTCGCCAGGGCAGGAGATGGTTTGCAAGCAGGGGAATGTTTGAGATTCCAAATCAGGATGAAGCTCCAAGTGCTTTGGGCTCTGGTTGCTCTTTAATTCATGGGCAACGAAAACTGCCCAAATGTAAACAGTGATGTCGATACATCCTTCAAACAGGAAGCCATTTAAGAATAACACTGAAAACATAATGAAAGAAACAGTTCCTGTTATGAATAATGGCAATAGTATTAATTTGCCTTGGTTAATACTAATACCAGGATCATTGCTAAAGACAGCTATGCTACTTACTCTTGGTTTGTCCCCTCCATCAAATGGGGGCCCCAGAGGCTGACCCCATGGGCAGCATCACCTGGTCCTGTCTGTCCTCTGCTTCTGATTGGTTCAGGCGATGGAGACACAGGCAGGAGATCAGAGGCGGGAGGAGAGAAAGGTTAGTGTGTCTTTGACACAGGTTCTGTGTCTTTGACAGCTCCCGCCTTGGACCCTTGCTCTCCGTAGTCATGTCACCATCCCTCATTGACTCCTGAAACCTGTTGCCGCCTCTGTAAACAGTACCGACATTCAGTAACTCTAGTTAAACATTTTTTACCATCTGCGTCCTGCCCATATCTGACTTTTAAAATAGCAAACATTTCTATAAATGCTTACTCTGTCTTTGCCACTATTCTAAATGCTTTGTGTGCATTAACTCTAATCTTTGCAATAACCCTATAAGGTAGGTGCTATTACTATGCCCGTTTTACAGATGCAAGGTTAAGGCAGGAGCTATTGCAATGCTTCTCAAATGTATTATTTCCTTGGTCCTCCTGTATCACTTGTTGGGTGGGAGTTTGAAGTTAGAAGGGGAACTTGAGGGCACTCTTGCCTCCTTGCCCAGTGGATTTCTTTCTTCTCCCCATTCTGTCGTGTATCTCCGGTTTTTTCCAATGGGAGGCATGGGATTCCGTGATATGATTTTAATCCTCAGCTCTGGCTTTCTGCCAGATGCCCCCACTTGGTGAACAGAGCTTCAGGTAGAAGAGAGAGGAAGGGCCCTTTGGACTCCTTTGGTTCCCAGGTCCTTGCTCAGGGTTGTAGTTGGAGTGAGAATATGTGAATACAGGTTTGCTTAGTGCTGGTAAAGTGATTGTCAGGTTCCCTATGATGTTTTAAATCAGACAACTAGAACTATTTTAGGGTGAGGGGACTAGGGAAGAGGGAGGGGGAGGTTCCACATGAAAACTTGTTCAAAGGTTTTGAAAAGTTCCCATACTGAGGACTTTCCCAGGGAGCCCACCAATAACATCGTCTCCTCGCCCCACCCCCACCCCACGTTCTCTCCATCTCCACCCCACGTTCTCTCCATCTCTCAGCCTCCATCTCTGCAGGCTGCAGGTTACCCTTCTGGGACATTTCTTTCTGTTTCTTTCCCAAGGGTTTTGTTGTTGTTCCTTTAAATGTTACCTTTTGGAAGAAGACAGCTGTCCTGTAGGTTGTGATTTGTCCTGGGTCCATTGCTCCATGTGGGTGGCCCTGGCCACTTTTATCAGTAATAAGTGGGACGCTCTGCACAGCGCCTCAGGGTCAGTTACCATCCTGGACATTGAAACAAACAACCAAAATTCCTGGCCTTAGAAGATCTTGACGGAAAAGAGGCATCTCACGCACTGTGGTTCTTCCAGAGTGTAGCCAGATACACCTGTGATATAGATGTGTTTAACAGATATTTGATGTATTAATGAGTGAAAAAGTGGATCAATCTTCTATTTATAAGTACATGCTTGTGGACAGAAATGAGCCACAACGTACTGAAGAGGAAGACGTTGAGACGGGGGTCAGTTGCCTACTGCAGAGCAGGGGTCCTGACTGCAGAGGAAGGGCTGGACTGGGCAAGGGCTTCCTTCTGCACCTGCAGGATATCCCGGGACTTGGAGGTGGGGGCTTGCAGGTCAGGCTGGGAGGCAAAGGTGGGAAAAGATCATTCACAGCCTGCAACGAAAACTGCCCAAATGTAAACAGTGATGTCGATACATCCTTCAAACAGGAAGCCACTTAAGAATAACACTGAAAACATAATGAAAGAAACAGTTCCTGTTATGAATAATGGCAATAGTATTAATTTGCCTTGGTTAATACTAATACCAGGATCATTGCTAAAGACAGCTATGCTACTTACTCTTGGTTTGTCCCCTCCATCAAATGGGGGCCCCAGAGGCTGACCCCATGGGCAGCATCACCTGGTCCTGTCTGTCCTCTGCTTCTGATTGGTTCAGGCGATGGAGACACAGGCAGGAGATCAGAGGCGGGAGGAGAGAAAGGTTAGTGTGTCTTTGACACAGGTTCTGTGTCTTTGACAGCTCCCGCCTTGGACCCTTGCTCTCCGTAGTCATGTCACCATCCCTCATTGACTCCTGAAACCTGTTGCCGCCTCTGTAAACAGTACCGACATTCAGTAACTCTAGTTAAACATTTTTTACCATCTGCGTCCTGCCCATATCTGACTTTTAAAATAGCAAACATTTCTATAAATGCTTACTCTGTCTTTGCCACTATTCTAAATGCTTTGTGTGCATTAACTCTAATCTTTGCAATAACCCTATAAGGTAGGTGCTATTACTATGCCCGTTTTACAGATGCAAGGTTAAGGCAGGAGCTATTGCAATGCTTCTCAAATGTATTATTTCCTTGGTCCTCCTGTATCACTTGTTGGGTGGGAGTTTGAAGTTAGAAGGGGAACTTGAGGGCACTCTTGCCTCCTTGCCCAGTGGATTTCTTTCTTCTCCCCATTCTGTCGTGTATCTCCGGTTTTTTCCAATGGGAGGCATGGGATTCCGTGATATGATTTTAATCCTCTGCTCTGGCTTTCTGCCAGATGCCCCCACTTGGTGAACAGAGCTTCAGGTAGAAGAGAGAGGAAGGGCCCTTTGGACTCCTTTGGTTCCCAGGTCCTTGCTCAGGGTTGTAGTTGGAGTGAGAATATGTGAATACAGGTTTGCTTAGTGCTGGTAAAGTGATTGTCAGGTTCCCTATGATGTTTTAAATCAGACAACTAGAACTATTTTAGGGTGAGGGGACTAGGGAAGAGGGAGGGGGAGGTTCCACATGAAAACTTGTTCAAAGGTTTTGAAAAGTTCCCATACTGAGGACTTTCCCAGGGAGCCCACCAATAACATCGTCTCCTCGCCCCACCCCCACCCCACGTTCTCTCCATCTCCACCCCACGTTCTCTCCATCTCTCAGCCTCCATCTCTGCAGGCTGCAGGTTACCCTTCTGGGACATTTCTTTCTGTTTCTTTCCCAAGGGTTTTGTTGTTGTTCCTTTAAATGTTACCTTTTGGAAGAAGACAGCTGTCCTGTAGGTTGTGATTTGTCCTGGGTCCATTGCTCCATGTGGGTGGCCCTGGCCACTTTTATCAGTAATAAGTGGGACGCTCTGCACAGCGCCTCAGGGTCAGTTACCATCCTGGACATTGAAACAAACAACCAAAATTCCTGGCCTTAGAAGATCTTGACGGAAAAGAGGCATCTCACGCACTGTGGTTCTTCCAGAGTGTAGCCAGATACACCTGTGATATAGATGTGTTTAACAGATATTTGATGTATTAATGAGTGAAAAAGTGGATCAATCTTCTATTTATAAGTACATGCTTGTGGACAGAAATGAGCCACAACGTACTGAAGAGGAAGACGTTGAGACGGGGGTCAGTTGCCTACTGCAGAGCAGGGGTCCTGACTGCAGAGGAAGGGCTGGACTGGGCAAGGGCTTCCTTCTGCACCTGCAGGATATCCCGGGACTTGGAGGTGGGGGCTTGCAGGTCAGGCTGGGAGGCAAAGGTGGGAAAAGATCATTCACAGCCCTCTGCTTTTCTCTCCAAATGGCTTGGAGCTGCCAGCCTGGGTCAGGATTCCAGAATCAATGATACAGGATTGAAAGGGGGAGACATGCTCAGTCTCTCAGTCATTTCAACTCTTTGTGACCCCGTGGACTGCATTCCCCCAGACTCTGCTGTCCATGGAATTTCCCAAGCAAGAATACTGGAGTGAGTTGCCATTTCCTTCTCCAGAGGATCTTCCTGACCCAGGGATAGAACCCGGGCATGTTCAGTTGCTCCAGTCATGTCTGACTCTTTGTGACCCCAAGGATTGTAGCCTGCCAGGCTCCTCTGTCCATGGGATTCTCCAGGCAAGAATACTGGAGTGGGTTGCCATGCCCTCCTCCAAGGGATCTTCCTGATCCAAGGAGCGAGCCCCTGTCTCCTGTGTCTCCTGCACTGCAGGCAGATTCTTTACTGCTGAGCCACCAGGGAAGCCTGAAAGAAGGATAGGCCACTTCTAAGACAGAGGGGTACAGCCTGAGGCACGTGGCAGCCTCGGGTTACAATCATTGAGATGTGTCCAAGATCAAGCCACAAGTTACAGCTCTGAGGTCAGCCCTCCACTTCTTTTCACACTCTCATTTCGCCAGTGAAGAGGTCACATTAGTGACCTTACTTTGTGACCAGCGTCACCCCAGACCTGTCTCATTCATTTCGATGATGGTAACAGGAAGCTAGAGGCTCAGTCTCTCCGAGGCTTGTTCTGCATGGTGATGACTTCACAGAATGTGATAGGCCCCCTCCAGCCTCAGCCATGGCTGGTTAATGACCAGGACGTCTTAGAGTCTCTGAGTGGGCATGGACCAGGGTCACAGCTTCAAAGCTCAGCCCGATCTGAAGGGCTGGAGGATCTCTTCCCATCATGGAGAGAGATTATGTTGACCCTAGTGTGGGAGTGGAATAGGGGATCAACCCTGCTTTATTTTTTCTTCCTTTAGCAAAAGCTTTCCCTTAGAATCATAAATTTGGAAAATATATGTATATACACATCAAGAAAAGGAGAGAAGAAATACAGCATTACTTTGGTATTCATGATGGTCACAGACCTCAGAACCGCCTGTATCTCTGTCGTCAGTCTCCCCACACAATCCTCATGTCCTTCTCCAACGCATCTTTCCAATATAGACTATCCTTTCTGTTTTCAACTGAGATGAGAAGAAATTATCAGTTCATCTTTACTTTTAAGCAGTTTCGAGGCTTTGGGACTTAAACAGCTTTAGGACTTTTGGTTTAAAGCAAGACCTTAGGACATTTTCTGCTTTTAAACAACTTGCTTCTCAGGTGGCTCAGACTGTAAAGAATCTGCCTGTAATGTGGGAGACCCTGGTCTGATGCCTGGGTCAGGAAGATCCCCTAGAGAAGGGAATGGCTACCTACTCCAGTATTCTTGCCTGGAAAATTCCAAGGACACAGGCGCCTGGTGAGCTACAGCCTATGGGGTCACAAAGAGTAGGAAGGACTGAGTGATTAGTACTTTCACTTTACATTATTTAAATCATCTTCACCTTCTTATGTTTATTGTCTCAAATGTTTACAATTCTGTAATGCATTTAAATGTTCCTTTATTCCCAAAGCATCTTCGGATTCTGGTTCGTGCTCACACCAGAGTCCCTGGGATGTAAGTCAGCTGAGGTACCAACCTCACCACTGTGATGCAGAGACCAAACCACAGACCCAGTGCCACCGGCCTCCCTAGTGGTGGAGCAGGATTTGAACATCAGTATGTGTGACTCCAAAGTGTGTGCTCTTTAATTCACCATGCTGCACTGAGAATTTAAATTTCCTTTTGGAACATCTGGTAGACCTTATTTGTTAGTGTCACTGCAATCCCAGTCAACCAGCATTCCTTCTGTCATTGCCAGGGAATGGGCTCTATGTTAGGTCAGGGAATATGGAGCTGGGTAACTCAAGTCTACTCAAGGAAACAGACACTCCAAGGAGTAGTCAGCAATGAGTCGTCTTCATTCTTCACCTAATTTAGTTTTGCTAAGAGCTTTCGGAGCCCATATTAGAAACATCCATGGGAAATAGACTATCGCCCAGCGGGAGGTCAAGGAAATGTTTATGAAGCAGAAGCAAAGAATTTCCTTGGCCTTAGCTACTGTCATCGAGGTTTATAGCCCACCTTTAGATAGGATGCGACAGTGATTACAGATCTCTCTGGAGGAGCTGTGACATTGTAAAATCATTGTGGGATGTTTCTTCTCTTGTGGGTGCCACTGGGGACTTCTATCAGATGAGTTTCCAGAATCTTCCACCCTTCTTTCTGCAACCTCTTAGTTCTAGAGTCAGACCTGCCTCAGAGCTAAATTTCTTTTTAGCGTTTTATATTGGAAAAGTTTTTAATATACTTGTAAATAAACAAAGAGAATAATGTTACCCTATGTCCTCGTCCTCCATGCCCCAATTTCAATTTGGTACCAATATGGCACCACTCCTGTTTCATTTCTCTCTCCTCCCCCTACTTCAGTGTTTTTGTTTACTTAACATGGTCTCATTTTGCTCCTAAATACTTGGAGGAGCTCAACATTTCAGGCAGCAGTTAGACTCCAGGCAGAGCCCTCACCCTGCCTGTGCAAGTCCCTTGAGCCTGCAGTCTCATTCTGCCTGAGCTTGAAGGAACTTTGTTTCTAGGGAACTTTCATTACGGTCCCAATCGTTCAGTTAAATGACGTCTATTAATGAGTGCTGATTTTCACAATTCTTTCTCAATAGTTCTTACTATGTTTGCTTTGAGGATCTAGTTTTTTACACCTCCGCTTAAGGACAAGCCTGAATAGTTTTCATTTGCTTTGAGAGAAAAGGAAAAGGAGCCAGTCAACATCATGAATGAATGGAAGGAAAAAACAGTCAGAAATGCGTAACTGAAAGTCATTGAGTAAAGATGGGCACAATTTAAAAAACAGAGGGAACTTTCCCAAACATTGAGATAAACAGATACTGTTCACTGAACAGTGTGTACAGAGTTGCCTGCCAACCATTGTTAGTGTTGACTCACCAGTTTTTAGTACCAACTTTGAGAGACTGAACTTTGAGAGACTGAACTAACACTCTTAAATGGATCCAGAGATATTGAGTCATTTTCTTAAGGTCACACAGCTTGCTTTCTGAAGCTAAAAACTTGAGCTAAAAACCTTTAGCTTCTGAAGCTAAAAATCACTGTCCCACACCACCTCCAAATTCTGATGATAATGCCATGGGATGAAGACCTTTAGAGAACTTGGCACGATGGGAGCCTGACCCTAACACCTTTAACTACCGATGTTTTCTTCAAGGAAAACAGTTGCTTTCTTTGTAAACAATGCATTCCGGTCAGTACTACATTATAGCACAGAGTCACCTGTAGTATAAGGAAGTCATCATTTTCAAGGAAAAAGACCTCTCTGTGGCATGGTTAGCTCAGATGTGAGAGTGGGGCTGTGATGATATTGAAAAGCTCTCTCTGCCCCAAGAAGGCAGGACTTGTTGTTCAGTGGCTCAGTCATGTCCAACTCTTTGTGACCCTGTGGACTACAGCACATCAGATTTCCCTGTCCTTCACTGTCTCCTGGAGTTTGCTCAAACTTCTGTCCATTGGGTCTACTGACAAACTGCGACTCCTCTCGCACCGGTGGTAGAAAAATAATACCAGGCGTGTATCTACCTGATGGTAGGTAAGGTGTAGCATCTAGAAAGGTAAAAAAAAAAAAAAAAGACTCACTTAGCGTAAAAAAATCCAAGGATACGGGTGTGTGAATGCCCTGAGCTATAAGAAATCATCTTTGCAAGCTCTGCAGCCCTGACTCATTGCTTGTGCTTTCGTGTTTGAACAGCGCTTGTGTTGATGACAGGAACTAGTGTGTATCGTCAAGAATTAGCTTTCATTTATCCGTATAGGTATGGGGGCCCTGGATAGTCCCTGAAGCAGAGACAAGAAAGGGAACCACCCTCTGCTCCTCCACGCGTGGGGTACTAGATGCCACAGTTGGAGAAGAGAGGAAAATCGCTCCCTATAATATGGGTTGTTGAACGTTATGGGCTACCTCGGAATGAGTTAAGTTCTCTTCTGTGACTGACCATAATTCACTTCTGCAGCTCCTCTCCAGGACTCTATTTTCGAAATGACTAGAAATGCAGAGATGGGCCATCCTGGAACCTGTCACGGAGCCCCTACCTGAATGAACTCACGTCCCCAAGGGCCAAAGGTGCTGCCTGTGACCTGTTCCAGGCAATACGCTTTATCCTGAAAAAAAAAAAACAACCAAGCCTCGAATATTCTTGGCTTGCCATCTCCTGGGTAATTAAAGGGAGAGAGTAAATCACACGCTGGAAACCAGCCCTGAGTGCTTAAGTGAGTGTCAGTCACCGAGACTGGCGTGTGCACAGTGGAGGGGACCTGGGGTTTGCATTACACACAACACCCCGTGAGATCATTAGGACTCCTTCAAGTCCATGGGTTTCTGGGTAGCCACAGCCCCTCCTGGCTGCCCAAGTAAAATGCAATCAGATTCGACTGGGAGCAAATTAGGGAGGCAAAATAAAGCGCGTTACTGAAAACCAGCAAGGAACTCTACTGTCTGCTATTAGAAAAATTAGAGACCATTTAACAACACGAGACCATTTTGTGTTGGAAATAAAAGAGGCCCTGAATGGAGGGGCCAGGCCAGAGCTGAGGGCCGGCGTCCAGGTGAGATCAAATAGGGATCAAGAGGCTGGCTCCGGACTGAGCTGGGTTCACGTAAGTCCTTATTAGCTGATGAGCAGAGACTGCCCGGCAAACCAGATGTGTCAAAGTTGGCCAGGCACCAACTATCCAAATCCATGACATGTTTTCTCAGTAGACTTCCTTGTATAATTTCCCATGTAAGAGGAAAAATAGCCCTGGCAGCATTTTCCAGAAGACTGGCACTATGTCAATTTCAGTCCTTTAAAACTTGGACTTCTAACAGGACATCCAGAACTGAAGTCCTGGCCAGCCTTTTTTCTTTTTTTCATATGTTTTTCTTCCCCACTTCCCTTTAGACCTCATAGTCACACCTCATATATTAAGATGCTAATTTGTTTAACATCTAGGTGCTGAGCATGAAGGCAGCATTAAACACTGAGGGACTGGGGAGCTACTGGGGAGCGCTAAGTGGGGGCGGGGCCCCCCTGCAAAGAGAGAAAAGTACACAGATGATTCTCATTTCCTAATAGGCATTCTGCCTGAAAACCTGTACAAAGACCTGAAATATGTATTGCTCTAAAGACTGCGAATGTTTAAAATGTCATCTTAAATTAGTAAGCGTCTTTAAATCTTCAATCTTTTGTCACGTTTTAGTAATGTTTATTACACACCATAAATCTTATTCATATCCGCATAAATCGAGCCCCCCAGCCACAAGGGAGACAAGCGCTTCTACCGGCTGATTCTGAAATCCTGCAGCGGTGGATGACATCAAATGTTATGACTGAAAGAAAGGAGTTCTCCAGAGCAAACTGGCTTGGGGAGAAGGAATAACAAGCTTCTGCCTCCACTGGGGAGAAAAATTGTCATATCTCTAAAAGTCTGTTTAGTGATTTTAGAAGTTTGAATAAATGGTCATATTTCTAACTTGAGTTTAAGTTGTTTTAAATAAGCCTGCATTGAGGTCGATTTCAGGAAAGACAATATAGAGAATTAAGTTGAACAGGGAGGAAAAAAAAAAAAAAAACTCGATAAGATAGTAACCCCCTCCCCCCAAAAGAGCAGATTTAAAAGGCTGAGTGTTGTCTGCCGAGTAACTTGAGTGTGTAAGGGCGGTGCGAGTGGTCAAGAACCCACCTGGCAATGCAGGAAATGGTAAGAGATGCAGTTTCGATTCCTGGGTCAGAAGATTTGCTGGAAGAGGGCATGGCAACCGACCCCAGGTTTTTTGCCTGAAGAATCTTGTGGCCAGAGAAGCCTGGTGAGCTCTAGCCCATAGGGTCGCAAAGAGTCGGACATGACTGAGTGAAATACTCAACACTGAAAGAGAAAGGGAAGCCCTTCATCACCAAGGAGAAGACGAAGGACAGGAAATCCTGGCGAGCTGCAGGCGATGGGGTCATCAAGAGTCAGACACAACTTAGCAACTGAACAACGACAAGGAGAAAGGGTGGAGGGGGGATAAGGCTTCTGTTTAGAAGACATAGAATGTTCTCAGACTTGTGGGTTTCAGAGACCAGTAAAACCTTTGTAAATTCCAGGGACTGATATAAGATTGACAACTTTTTATTTTTTCCAAATAAGAAAATTTAAAATTTGACTATTATCTTGCATACTCTAGATAGTAGGGATCCTTCTCTTTTTTTACTAAGAGTTTTAAAAATTGAGTAAGTTTAGCTTTAGTTTTATTTTCTCATTTTATCATGAATTAGCAGTGAAATGCTAGCAACTATTCTGGAATTGCTGCCGGTTCCAGGGAGACCTGTTTTCCCTCCCAGTGAGGTCTCGGTCTTGGAGGAAGACGCTGCTCACCCTGCACCTTGGTCTCCTGAGCCTGCTGACTGCTTGGTCCCCCAGCCAGAGGAATGTGCAGCTTGAAGACCTGGGTGCAGGATGCGTGCATGCTCAGTCACCAAGTCGTGTCCGACTCTTTGCGCGACCCTGTGGACTGTAGCCTACCAGGCTCCTCTGTCCATGGGATTTCCCAGGCAAGAACACTGGAGTGGCTTGCCATTTCCTCCTCCAGGGGATCCTCCCCACCAACCCAGGGACTGAACCCGCATCTCTTGCGCCTCCTGGATTGGCAGTCAGATTCTTTACCACTGATGAGTGTAGGGCACACTGACCCACCAGCTTTTGTTTCACCAGGGAGATCAGAAGTGGCCTGGTGGGAAATAATGGTCAGCTGAGGAGCTCTGGACTAATCCAAGTCCCCCTGTGTGTGCGCACATGTGCTAAGTTGCTTTAGTCGTGCCAGCTCTTTGCCGTCCTATGAGCTGTAGCCCACCAGACGCCTCTGTCCAAGGGATTCTCCAGGCAGGAATAGTGGAGTGGGTTGCCAGGCCTTCCTCCAGCGATCGTCCCGACCCAGGGATCGAGCCTGCGTCTCTTACACCTCCTTTGTTGGCAGGCGGGTGCTTTACCACTAGTACCACCTGGTACCCCGCCTCTAGAAGTGTGGTATCTTAAATCTTACCTCCCTGACCAGTGATTGAATCAGCAATCCCTTCTTTGGAAGATGAAGTCTTAACCACTGAACCACCACGGAGGTCTCAGGAACCTGTAGTTTTTAAAAATAAGACTCCCTGCATGCTTCTGAAGCCCAGTTTGCAGACCAAAGGTGAAGGGCTCACTCCCTCCTGGGCTGTCTGCCATCCCAGACAGACTTGGTATCTTGTCCTTTATAACACAGAGCAAGTACAAGATGGCATTTCTCCCCTAATAACTGTCCTTTCCAACCCCCAGGTCCACCCTGGGACCTGCACCAACACACACACACGTACACACGCACACACATGCACACACATACTCGCACGCTCATGCCATTCCCTCCCATCCCATTATGCACACTTTGGGCAGGGAAGTGACTTACTTCTGTTAGCTTCCACGACATCTAATGTCATGCCGGGCATATAACAGAGGCTAGCTACATAAATATTTATGTGATGTCTATCAGTCAATAAGTCCTTTCCAACTCTAAAATTCTGCATTTCTCTCTTTCCCACTGATAAGCAGTCAGATAAGGTAACAGAAAGTTTAGACGCACAGAGAATGATAAATGTGGAGGTAGGAGGCCTGGTGTCACGGAAGGATCTGGGTGTGTGTACAGCCTGTACCACTGTAGCGACGGGACCACGAGCCACTTGCTTAATTCCTGAGCCTCGGAAGGCTCGGTTGTCAAGCGTTCTGTCAATTCCACATGATTTCTGTGATCCCTTTTCAGCCCTAGAATTCAATGATAAATAGATGAATGTACTTTTCTTTTGAAAATGAGAAACTGGCTTACATGTTACTTAATACTTTTAAGTATGAAAGATAACTCTTAAGTATCTTAAGTATTAAAATACATCTTAATATGGAAATTCTACAACGTCAGGGAATGCACCATTCTAGGCCAAAGAGCTGGCCCCAGATTTAACTCTTTATGATTACTGTGAGTGTGCGTGCTTAGTCACTCAGCCGTGTTGCACTCTTTGCGACCCTACGGACTGTAGCCCACCAGGCTCCTCTGTCCATGGGATTCTCCAGGTCTCCAGGTGATCATCCCAAACCAGGGATCTAACTCAGGTCTCCCCCATTGCAGGCGAGTTCTTTACTGTCTGAGCCACCAGGAAAGCCCCTATTTTAAAGGTTTAGGATTTTCTTCTCCTCTCTTTCCACTAGCACAGTCCAGTCCCCCACTGATGAGGTGGTTAACAGAGAAAGCCTACCCAAGACTTAACCTGAGTTCTTATTAAAAGTCTTTTTTTAAAAAAAAATAGATTTTGTCACCCATATTGCCAGCTGTCACTAAGTCAGCTGACAATCTAAAAAAAAGACAAAGGAAATAGTAAAAACACAAGTCACAAAATTAAAAGCCCAAACGCCCATCATTTTAAAATAAGAAATTTTAAGTCTCCCTAGCATGCAACATCTACCCAGACCATCCTCTGAACATTGCCTTCATTTAGTGGGATATTTTCAGCATATCCCATATTTTCAACTTCAGCATAAACTGAAGTTAACGTAGGTTGGTGTCAACTACTACCTGTCAGAAGGTGTTGGAAAGCCATGTCACCATGAGAAATGGACCAGGAGAAATAAATGACCTCCACAATGATCATCTACAAATATTGACACACATCGCCAGGGTTCTATTAATACATAAACACGGCACAGATCTAAACCTCAGGGCCCGCACATTTATGTATCCTGGTTGATCTGCTTTTCATAAATCTGCTTAGCACTAATGACTGGGATGCATTTTTAATAAATTAATTTTGAATGGATGGTGCTCTAGAGGGAAGCTGGGACGTGCCTGCATGTCATTAATAGTTAAAAATGGAAGCATCCATTTAGGAGGAGATCTGCAGCTGTTGAAATAAGAGTCCAACCACACTGACCCCCGACAGATGACCCTGATCGCACTGCAAGCTCTGGAGCCCTTCAGACTGTGTCGTGTGTTTTCATGGATGTGGTTATTTTGGACCAATGCTGTGTTTAGAGTATATGTTTTAAGCTGTTGATCCTATAGTCGCACCAACCACAACGGTCTTATCCATGCGCCTTGTTCACGTGTGTGTTTCCTGTTGCCGGCGTGCACAGCAGCCGTGGAGTGTGAGAACATGATAGGAAGCTTTAACTGGCATAAAGAGGATCGGGTCCACATGCCTGCTTTATCCGACTGACCTAGAAAGAACCACGTCTGCGTCAGAGCCTGTGGGTTAATCCCTACAATCTCAAATGCTCAAATATAATGATTACACGAAAGTCGACCTTTTTCTAGGTCACTAGTGGCTAAAACTGGGTGATCCAGGAGCCAGGAGTAGTTAAAAGACTTGGTGGGTGCCTGCGATGGCTCTGTGACTGTCCTGAGTGCAAGAGCTCACAGGGTCTCCTGAGACCTAATTCATTGTGGCCAAAGGAAGGTAAACTCCCAGAAACTTCCCTGGCTGTTCCATGGGTAGAACTCCACACTTCCGCTGCTGGGGGCACGGGTTCAATCCCTGGTCCAGGGAACTGAGATCCCACAGGGCACCCAACCATGACTGGGCCAGGACTGAGGACCCCTCTACTCACATACTGTCCTCTAAATACAACCCTGAGCGAGGACCCAGGCGCCAAAAGAGGCCACGAAGCTCTTAGTCTCTCTGCCCCCAGAAGCCTGTTCTCCAAGTGAGGGCATCTGGCAGAAGGCCAGAGTTGAGGATCAAAATAATATCGTGGATCCCAGATAAACTGCCAGCGGGCAGAGCGGTTTCTACTTTCTGGGCTTCTGAACACGCAGGGATGATTGGAGTGACTGGCACTTAGCAGGTATATACTGGATACATTTGTGTTCAAGAAGTGATCAAAGAAATGGATTCTAGGGTTTCTTGCAGAATATCTTCCTTCTCTGCGTTTTCTTTAGCACCCAGCGTCTTACTGTCTGTCCCCTTCTTTGCAGTGATCTATCTTCTTAGATAAGGGGCTTCCCCAGTGGCTCAGCGGTAAAGAACCCACCTACAATACAGGAGCCTCAGGAGATACAGTGTTGACCACTGGGTTGGGAAGATTCCCCTGGAGGAGGGCACGGCAACCCACTCTAGTATTCTTGCCTGGAGAATCCCATGGACAGAGGAGCCTGGAGGGTTCCAGTTCATAGGGTCACAAAGAATCAGCCACGGCTGAAGTGACTTGACACACACGCACGCATCTTCTTAGATAACTTGGGCTGGTGAGATGATTCCCATCTCCCTTCCATAAATCAGAGAGTATTGTTTCCCCTACATTCACCAAACTCTCAGGGATATCCAGGGAACATTTTCTGCATAAACATGCAGGCCTTGTAATATCGCCATCATCCCTGTATTGAAAATTAATGACTATTTCATAAAATATTGAGACCTCAGACTGGCACTTAAAACATGACCATCCATTTCCTTTCCCTTAAAACTGCTCCCACTTAGATAACTGCCAGACTTCGGTAATATTGTGAAATAAACCTGCAAACACTCTGCGATCAGAGTGACACTGCGTGAGTGGCTTTCACGTGGCGTGCTGGTGGCTGGGTGGTTACAGAGCCATTAGCATGAGTTAATGACTAAGGCTTCCCTTCACTGTCACATTCCTCTCCTGTTATTAGCCGAAACCTGAACTTTAGCTTAATTGCAGAGACCAACCCGCCCCTGGCAGAGGAGGGCACACTCTCCAATGTTGTGATTGCATTCAAAGTGCTAACTGGGGGGGACCCTGACAGATAACATGCCCGGCAAAGGCACGGCAGAGACCAGTAGGTGAGGCGCTGGGAATACGGATTCCAAGATGAAAAACCATATCTTCAAAAGCCCTGAGGATTTGCTTTTCCTCTCCTCGGCTCAGCCCAGCACACGGAACCAGATTTGCCAAGTACGAGAGGATCTGACACATCTAGCTTCTCGAATTTAACTTTAGTCTCTCACCAACTTTTCTGATTTGGGAATTGATCATTTCACTGACTCTGGGTAACCCCCCTTTCCTGTAAATTCCAAACAGCTCTCCTGAAGCCTCTGTTTCTCTCCCCAGAGATTTTACTTTCTTTAGCACTGAAATGACTAGAGAATCAGAAATATGTGAAAAGGGAAAGACACAGGTTTTTGTATCTGTGATTCTAAGCTTCTGATTTTTGAATTTTGTTAAAAATCCTTTCGTATTTGCAAAAGGTCCTTTGGTTCTGGAATATTTAGAATCTGTTTACCCTTCTGTATTTAATTTAGGCAACTTCATTACTGACTGGGTATTATTTCTTTACACGCCCATTTCTTCATCTTCGAAATGTTTCTAATCCTACCCAATGTCCATCTGCTGCCTGTATCAATTAGGATTACTTTGGCTGCAAGTGATAGTCAACAGCCCAACTGGATTAAGGTGAAAAGGGATTCTTGACTCGCATAATTGAAAAGTCCAGGGAAAGGGCTGGTTTCAGACAAGCAGTGATTCGGGAGCTTAAATGTGACAGGCACTTGTTTCTCTCCTACTTTTGGTTATTAGCTTCATTCTTACTCAGCATCACTCATAGAGTCAGCAAATTGAGGCTGTAACGCCCAGCGCATTTCTCTTTTCCTCTTATCCGAGGGAGAGAAGAGAAACTGAGCTTCCTACACTTGAGTCTCATTGACCTGCACTGGCCAGACGTGGGTCATGTGCTCCCGACCCCGAACCAATCACTGTGGACAGAGCGTGGGCAGAATACGCTGATTGGATGATCCTAGGTCATCACGTGCTTTGCGCTCTTGGAGCGGGAGTTCGAGCTTTCTTTACGAAAGCAGTATGAACTAAGAGTCTTGGGGAACTGGAGTTCCCTAAGCAAAATCTGGGTGCTGTTGCCTCAAGATGGGAAAGTACTTGATAAATACTGGGTGGCATAAACAAACATTCACTAAACTGTCATTAAAAAGACCACTAGTTGAAATTAGCAAATCACTTCAAATCTCTTGAATTCAAAAAGCGGTACGAATTCACAAGCTGCAGCCAATTTTCTGTTTTATATCCTGACACGGGGAGATAGAAGTAGCGCGCTGTATGAACTAAGTGTTATTTGGCATTTGTCTGAGTGAGAGCATCTTGATTCAGTTGATACAATGTGACCTAAACTAAGTTCAAAACTGAGACTACGCTCCTGCCAGATTGAGGTCCCCCTTTGCAATCTCATATTAACAGCATGGGCTATTGTAAGAAACGAGTTTGCGGTAATGAATTGATCCACATTGCCTAGTCTTCTGTTTTGTCTTGCCTGCTATGGACCTTGGGAAGGAGTCAATTAGAGAAGTCCTTTAGCCAGTATCGTAATGAGTAATGGGGGGCATTTACGTGATTGCTAATGGCGGAGTTTACATGAAGCCTCAAAGCATGAGTGGTGGTGTCTGGCAGCCGCACATTATGGCTGTGATTATCACTATAAATTAAGTTTATGTTGATATAATTAGCAGTTAAAAGCTAAAGTAATATTTATACTGATACAAGTTCTATCGAAGCCATACTAGTGCAAACAGACTGCAAATGTTGATATGGCGGGAATACGTTGATCTTGGAAGGCAGGGTGTTTTTGCAAGTGAGGTATCCTGTTGGTTTATAGTTGACCAAACCACTCTGAAATTTTAGGGGCCGTCATGCTCTCTGCCAAATGATCCCAGCTGAGGGGAAACACAGCTCACCTTGGTAGCTCCGTTCTTGAACCACCCAAGGCAGAAAGCGAGAGAGAGGAAGCCCGCTGAGAGAGGAGGTGATATCCAGGTATGAGGTCAGTAATGATGACGACAGGGTCTCACCAGTATCCTTGGGATCAGATGTCCCAAGGGCCACCAGAGAGAAGGAGGAGGGGTCGTTTCATCATAAGAATATGGTCTTCCTTGAGAAAGCCTGGTTGGGGCCAAGGGCTGTGGTCATGTTGACTCTCTGCTCTGCCTTGACGGATCCGAGGTGTGCAGTATCTCAAGGTCACCAGGATCAGGATGATAAGGCCAGGTTCTTCTGACTCCAGGTCCTCAGGTGTGCTACCTAAAGGCTCTAGACCACTCTGGTTTCTTCTCCGCACGTATTTCACATGTACTGTCCCTAGTCCATCAGACTCTCCCCACCATCGATGGGGTTGTCTCTACTTTAGAAGTAAGGCTACAGAGTGAAGAGTCAGTGACTTTCAAATGCTCACTGCTAGTAAGTGGTCAGCGGAGCAGGCAATGGCACCCCACTCCAGGACTCTTGCCTGGAAAATCCCCTGGATGGAGGAGCCTGGTAGGCTGCAGTCCATGGGGTCGCTAAGAGTCCGACACGGCTGAGCGACTTCACTTTCACTTTTCACTTTCATGCATTGGAGAAGGAAATGGCAACCCACTCCAGTGTTCTTGCCTAGAGAATCCCAGGGACAGGGAAGCCTGGTGGGCTGCTGTCTATGGGGTTGCACAGAGTCGGACACGACTGAAGCGGCTTAGCAGCAGCAGTAAGTAATCAGATGGAAAACAATCTGAGGCCGGCTACCTTTGAAGCCCCTGAAGTATTCATCTGCTCAGCAACTATTTGTTCATTCAACACTTATTTCTGAGGACTTCCATCTGCTGGGCACTTTTCTGGGAGCTGTATATGCATCAATTACCTGACCAGGTAAAGCCCGCTGACCCATGGAAGCCTGTCTTTCAGATCTCTCTTGGGAAGTGCTTGGTCTATGAGGAATCCTGGAAAATCCAGCACCAGCTTACTCAGAGCCCTCGTCCATTGGTCTGCTGGGGTGGCATACTCTCTCAAGGTGGTCCCGGTGATCTCCTGTCTCTCTTTGCCTGAAAACGCTGGATGGAGGTGCTGGTTACTCAGCACTTTGAGTCCTAAAAGGGAGGCAGGCAATTGGTGGTTCTTGGAAATTGAGGGAAGCAAGAGATGGTGGTGGCAGCTAGTTTCGATCCCTTCTCCATGCAATAAAAGTTGTTTGTTTTTTGTTGTGCCTCTGATGGGAGAGAGAGAGAGAGAGGTGCTGGGTGGCCTCACACCTGAATGCAGTCTTGTCTCTTCTGTCTGCTTAGGTGACCCCTAGAACCAGCATCTCGTGACAACCTCTTGGGTGCCAGGTGACTTTTATATAGCATCTTACTTGGTCCTCACAGCAGCCCCTGTGCGGTGGACATTATGTTTCTAGTTTTCTCAGCGAGGGAGCTGAGGGGCAGCTGGTGAACCTGTCCACACGGGTTCTAGTTGCTGGGCTGGGATCCAGACCCTGGCCTGTCTCAAAACCTCCCAACCAAGCTTCCTCCCCACAGAGCACCCTCCCCATGGAGCACCCTCCCTACTGACCTCCCACCCCACAGACAACCTCCACGGAGCTCCCTCCCCACGGAGCACCATCCCCATGGAACACACTCCCCACTGAGCACCCTCCCCACGGAGCACCCTCTCCACGGATCTCCCTCCCTCTCCACGGAGCTCCCTCCCCTCCAAGCTCCCTCCCCACTGAGTTCCCTTGGGATACAGGAGGGAACTCCTGCCACTGAGGCAGCTTCTCTTAAAGGGACACGGGTGACAGACTTTCCACAGGAAGCAGAGACTAAATCTGCAAGAAGGTTTCCCTTTTTTGCTTTTAAAAACTGTGTGGAGACTTGTTTTTGTTGTTTAGTCTCTACATCGTGCCCAACTCTTTGGGACCCCGTGGATTATAGCCTGCCAGGCTCCTNCTCTTAAAGGGACACGGGTGACAGACTTTCCACAGGAAGCAGAGACTAAATCTGCAAGAAGGTTTCCCTTTTTTGCTTTTAAAAACTGTGTGGAGACTTGTTTTTGTTGTTTAGTCTCTACATCGTGCCCAACTCTTTGGGACCCCGTGGATTATAGCCTGCCAGGCTCCTCCGTCCATGGGATTCTCCAGGCAGAAATAGTGGAGTGGGTTGCCATGCCCTCCTCCAGGGGATCTTCCTGACCCAAGGATCGAACTCGCATCTCCTGCGTTGTAGGTGGATTCTTTACCACTGAGCCAGCAGGGAAGTCCTATAGGGGGACTGATGGTCTCTAAAATTATATGGAAAAGGTCCGCCCACCAAGACAGAGGGAGTTAAAAAGAGCCATCTCGGGTGTTCAAGAATAACTAAGAAAATTAACTGGGGGGAGATGTTTACTTTTCGTGTTTTGAGGTTTGGCCAAACCAGCGATGTCTGCAGGAGGGCTTCGCTGTTGGAGGTTTCGGTGTTGAGACCGAGAAACTTCTCTGCTCCCTCTCCAGGGCGATCCCCAGGGTGGAGGCAGAAGGGTTTGTTCATTCGTGGCCTCTACAGATCTGGGAAGAAGGAGGTCTTCCAGGCCCCATTGGAGCACTGCCCAGGCAATATTTGTTGATGTCATTTTCTCCTAATTAGACTTCTTTTAAAAACAAGACTGTTTGTAAGTGAATAACAAGGACCTCTCTAGGAGAGTGGGTGGTCGTCTTGGGGAATGATGGTGGGGGGTGGGGGCTCAAGTCCAGTGAGGCATACCAGCTTTGAATCCCTCCATCTGCCAAGAGTAACACCTGCGTTTGCTACAGGAGGATTAGAAACTGCTGGAAGACTGTGGACACCCCAACTCCCGAGACTGTCAGCTACTGCTAATTCCCTCCTGGGCTGGGCTCGTCTCGTCCTCCTGAACACGGTGACAGCCTCTGTCTCTTTGATCAAAGAGAGATGTGCTTCTCCCGTGTGGTCGGAAGAGCTTGGGCTGAAAGGGGCCACCGGGTCTCAGGCCCTGCTGTGCTGCCATTAGGCGTGCTGGGCTGTGGACAGGCCACCTCGTGCTTCTGGAGACCAGATGAGTTCTCTCCAAAGTCCTTTCTCTGCAGCTCTGACAGCCACAATGTTTTGTTTACTGGCTGTTGGTTGGTTTTGGTTGCTTTTGTTTTGTCGACGATTATTGTGCTGGGTCTTCATTGTCGCGTAAGGGCTTAGTTGCTCCGCTGCATGTGGGATCTTAGTTCCTCAAGCAGGGATCAAACCTGTGTCCCCCGTGTTGGAAGCTGGATTCTTAACCACTGGACTACCAGGGATGTCTCAGCCACAATGTTAAGTACGAGGTACAAGCAGGCACACAGGTCTGCCCGGTGCCATCACATTCACACACACCAACATGCACACACTTCTTTTTAGTGCCCAGGTCAGTGACAGTTTTATTTTCAAGGTAAAAAGCAAAAGGTCAGACTATCCTTCCCTTGAGATCTGCTCGGGCCGCCCTTCGCCATCTCTGGGCAGTGACAGGGGCGGAGGCTGGGGCCTGCTGGTGTGGAGTGTGCTGTTGGGGCCAGCCCTGCTTTCTGTGTTTGGGGCCCAGCCGCTCCGCCTCTCGGGGCTTCGGGCTCCTTCTCAATGAGAGTGGGGCTGGCCGTGCTTCCTGGCTCATGGGCTTCGGTTGGGAGTCACCACGTTAATACAGATGAAGCCCCTAGAGCGGGGCTTGGCATCTTCCCCTAGAAAGAGCCACTGTTAGCCCCTCACCAAGCTGGCTTCGGGTAAACCTCTGGCTTCACTTTTGCTTGGATTTCTTTCCTTCTTGTCTCAGCTCTTGGTCCTGCCAACTTAGGCTTAGAAATGTACTGACAACCATCTCTGGAAGTTCCTAGCCAAAGTGCCTTCCCAGAAGTCATATTTTTCAGTTTCAACCACAGACAAAAACCGGTCAGTCCAAACCTCACCCCACTGAAAACACAGGGAAAACACAGACATTAGGAGCACATCCTCTGGTGTTGGAGTGATTTATCATTGGGATCTGGGCCCTCCTCCCTCCAATAATAATAATACAGAAGGAAAGGGATGATGGCTGGCTGGAGTGTCCGAGGAAGAAGTTCCTGCTAACGGTGGCCTTGAGATGAGGGTGCTACCCTGTTAGCAAAGTTGGGACTAGCCCACCTCCAGAAACCTCCCAGAGGAAGTGCTGGGACAGGCCCTGTCTGCCTGCAGCTTTGTCCTTTAGCTCATCACTGGTCAGTTCATTAGGGCTGAACGGCAGAGAGAGCTCGGCTTTAATATCCTGAAAGAGGAAGGGTGCCCAGCAGTTTCTTTCCAGGTTAGATTTGCGCTCCTTGACTGTTATTTGCAGTTGTTTCAGTCTGGTGGGCTGCGGTCCACGGGGTCGCTAAGAGTCAGACACGACTGAGCGACTTCACTTTCACTTTTCACTTTCATGCACTGGAGAAGGAAATGGCAACCCACCCCAGTGTTCTTGCCTGGAGAATCCCAGGGACGGGGGAGCCTGGTGGGCTGCCGTCTATGGAGTCGCACAGAGTCGGACACAACTGAAGCGACTTAGCAGCAGCAGCAGCTAGGGGGAAAAAATTATACTAATCGTGAAATATTTGACAGCACTTTCTGTTAGCTTACAAACAAATTGGAATAAATTGGAACCTTGTTTTATATTTTATACACACTCCAAAATAAAATCCCTCCCACAAATTGCTTATATGCTGAGGTCCTGGATTCCAGTAAGGCTTAATTTATTTTAATGCACAAATAGTAAATCCTTCCAAAGAGGGTGTTGGAAATGGAAATATTGATGGGTCCTTTCACAGTGATGTGCTGCCAGGTGCCAACCCTTGGGGGAGCCGGTGCCCCGCGTGAGTATGACGGGGTGGGAAGGGGTTGCTGAGCTCAGATGCAGTGCTTGGGCCCAGGGGTGTCACGTGAGTGCAGGAATCAGCAGCATGAAGCTGGGCATCCTGGGCTCGTCGCAAACAATGTGTTGTAAAAATGTGAACGGACGTTGTCATGGTGTTTGTGGCACGTGCTCACACTGCGTGCCTCCCAGGCGGGTTCTTACTCTTTGCTTAGTCCGTGGAGCACTGTTAATATCACTTAGAGTCAGAGGAGGTTAGATGTGGGTCAGATATGAAAGGCCATCTCATTTCTAAAAGCCTGGCCACAGCGGGGCCGAGGGGTCCGAGGGGACAGCGCCGCAGCCCTGAGCTCTCTGGCTCTCACACCTGCTCACACTCACTCTCGCTCGCACTCACGAAAGGGCATGTAGTCTCACCCCTGTCACATCCGAAGGCCCCATCTGTCAGCTGCTCCCCAACCAGGATCTGCCGTTTTCTTCCTCTCTGGGGACCCCATTGGTGATGGTCTCTGTCCTGAGGGCTCCAGCCTACTGCCATTGCCAAGCCTCCCAGGCAATGCCCCCATGGCCCAGTGCCCCCAGGGGGGTGGGAGCTGGGCTGCTGCAGCGGGGCCTCACGCCCCTCCTGCTCCTGTCATCTAGGAACGCATGTGCAGGGCCTGTGTCTGTTACCATTTCTGTGGGGCGGCCCCTTCTGCTTATCTTCTGCTGTACTGACACGGCAACCACACCCCGAATGCTGCTCCAGCCCACGGGCACCTGCTAACCTCCTTCCTCTTCCTTAGCTCCAAACAAAACCAAGCAAGTCAGATTCTGCAAATCAGATCATTTTGGATGCTCCCACACAGAGTTAGACTTGTTAAACTCTTCATTCAGGTTAAAAAAGGCCTTCCTGGGAATACCAGTAAGGAATCCAATGTTCAGAGAGATTGAACTGTGATCATAAGAGATCTTTGGTATCAGGAACATTAGCATTTTTTTTTTTTTTTTTTCTGGCTGGATCTCCCTACACCTTTCCCCAAGGGCGTGCGGTTCAGTGGATGGGAATTCAGAACTTATGGCTCCTCCAGGGTCTGCTCTCTCCTCCAGATCTCAGGTTGACTGACATGTCGCTTGGAGAGTGGACTCTCTCGACCCCCTGTGGTGATGTTCTCCGTGGACCTGCGCACATCTCCTACATCCCCTGACTGCTCCATTCCTCCCTGCACCCGGACGAAGGGGCATCTGAAATGCCTGCTCTCTGAGTACCTATGACTGAGGATTCTCACCAGGTTCCAATCAACCCAAGGATAGGAAAACATGTCACAAGTGATGATGAAGAAGATTGTCCTGAAGGACAGTTGCTGGTCTAGCAGAAGTCTGATGCTGGGTGGACCCTACACACGGGTTGAACTGAACCCAAGGATGGAGGTGGGGAGGATGACAGATACGGCTTCACATTGCAGCATCACCGCTCAGGCAGGTCACTTCTCTGAGCATCAGTTTTACCACCTGTAAAGTGGGGCTTCTGCTCCAGCATCATCACAGGCATCAGAAGATAGAGGGCACACACCTGCACATCCATGTTCACAGCAGCATATTTGCAACAGTCAAAAGGTAGAGGCAACCCAAATATCCATCAGTGGGTAAATGGATAACAAAACGTGGTCTATCCATACAATGGAATAGCATTCAGCCTTAGTAGAGAAGGTCATTCTGACCCACAGTACAGCTTGCAGGAACCTTGAGGACATTCTGCCGAGTGCAGCAAGCTAGTCGCCAAAGGACACATGCTATATGATTCCAATTACATGAAGCCCTTAGAGTCGTCAGATTATAGAGGCAGAAAGTAAAATGGTGCTTGCCAGGGTTGAGTAGGGGAGAGAGGGGACTAATTATTTAATGAGTAGGAAGTTTCAGTTTTGTAAGATGAAAAGAGTTCTGGAGATGGATGGTGAGGGATGCACAGTGGGAATATAGTAAATGCCACAGAAAAATGTACATACAATGAAAATGTAGGGGGATCTATATTTGACCATAAATAAAAAAAAAAAAAAAAGACATGTAGTACTCTTAGCACGTCGCTTGGCACATGGGCTGATGCTCAGCAGATGGCCATCATCTTCAGGGGAGTGGACGCTTACATCTGGCTCCACCGGGAACCAGCTGGGATAATGTATGTCCCTCTTTATCTGGCATTTGCTCCATTTGTAAAAGATCGCTTCCACGTCTCCCTTCTTTTCCTCTGTAAGACCCAAAGGAAATTTAGGAGATATTCAGGAAATATTTAGTGTAATAGAAACAAGAATGGAAATGGGGCTAAAATACATTAAGCACTTTCTCAGTTTGCTTTTTAGAAAGAGTGCTGTGTGTACCCTCTCTCTTGCCCCCAGCCAGAGATCTTCTCTTTACCCAGAAACCAGAAATGACAGGTAACGTCTGGACCACCTGTTCATTTTTGGCTCGGAATCTGCAGACACCCCTCTGCCCATGGAGGCCATTTACCTCTGGAACGTCCACTAAAAGCAAGAAAACATTTTCTTCTGCCTGAAAAAATGTAGCCCTGGCCTGATCCTCCTTCCAAATGGTCACTAAGAAAGCAGAATATGTGGACCACTAACAGAGCCTCAATTCATCGCTTCCAGAGCCTGAAGCGTTTTATGCTCACTCCGCGGGCATAATCAGGGGAGTGATTCTGAACCTTGTTAATCAGAAAGGGCCCTTTAAAAATGTCATGCTGTCAATATAAAACTTGGCTAAATTGCATTATAAATGCCAGATTCAGTCAACTAACACATTTAACACCATTTCTTAAGTACAGTTTAGATTTTATCCCTGCCAGGGAGAATGAGAAAAATACCTCAGGAGAGCCAACGCCTGTGGATTCCTTGGGCTAAGCTCAGTGCCCCCAGAGAGGGATTATAAATATTTCATTCCAAATCTGAGCTGCCCTTCTCCTGGCGCTATTGTCAATAAGGTGTTCCCCGCCCCCTGAAAGTTGCTGGCTTTACAATTGAATGATTCTCATAGCTAAGAAGGTTACCAGGGGTGAGAGTCTTAGAACCGTTTTTCCATCAGCAGAGAATTCCCATAGCTTGTTTTATGCCCGAGAGGAAGGGTTTCTTGTGAGTCTGAGCATTGTATGCACGCCTCCATGGGAGGAAAGTGACAGTCGCTCAGTTGTGTCTGACTCTTTGTGATCCCATGGACTATACAATTCATGGAATTCTCCAGGCCAGAATACTGAAGTGGGTAGCCTTTCCCTTCTCCAGGGAATCTTCCTAACCCAGGGATCAAATCCAGTCTCTTGCATTGCAGGCAGATTCTTTACCAGCTGAGCTACCAAGGAAGCATGGGAGGAAAAGTCTTCCTTATTGATATCTGTGGAGTCCAAGATAGCTCTCCAAGCAGAAACTACCTTGTCTGGGGAAGAGTCATCATCACATAGAAATGAACAGAGATCTAACCCCTGCTGTCCCCGCCGCCTCCTACCAAATATAGCTGATTTGGGAGGCAGACTCTGTGAGGGCATCAGTTGACCCCAGAAAGGGCTTGGAGGTGGAGGGGCCCTTCAGCCTTGTCCCAGGTTGTGGCAAGGCATTTGTGTCCCCTGCATCAGCTGATCACTGGATGACGGCTGCCCTGAGCTCTTGCAAGGGGCTTCCGGCCAGGGCTGTCAGGGACGTTGCTCCTGGTGCTGGGGGTAAGTCCTTCAGTCCTGGAGGGGGTCTGGGCGGCACGCTACAGTGTCCACTACAGAAAGAAAGATGGCCAGAGAGAGCGTGATTGCCGACCTCTGCCTGATCCCACGGCATAAAGTATGTCTCAGAGTTTGTGTTAACTAGAGATCAGAGAGCTGGGCTTCCATATTTCCTCCCCTGTCCATCTTTGGCTGAAGGCTCCCCCGGGAGGGGGAGGTTTGGATTTAAACTCTTGGACCCTTCAGGCTCTCTGCGTGTGTATGAGCCTGGGCTCATGGAAAGCAGTTCCAGTAGCCCCCCGGAGGACTCAGAAGAGAGTCACAGGTGCAGAACATTAAAATGGGCCCGGAGCCAGGAGATGGGCCCCAAGGGACTTTGAAGGGCCCCTGTGGTCTGGCTGAGACACCCACTCTGTCCGCTGCAGCTCCTGTAGGTCTGAAGGGATTTCTCAGGCCGGATGAGGGCAGGACGTCAGAAGAGAGATGGGGTCACGAGGTAGAGGCCCTGCATCTGCCAGGTGAGCCCTGAGCCTTGGGGTCCTGAGGGTTGGGAGATGGAATCTGTTTCACCTTCAGGGGAGCCTGATGGGGAACGCAACCTCTGAAGTGGAGACGGCTGAGTACGGAGATCCAGGTGGGGTCTGCAGCCTGTAGAATGGCGCCAAAGAAGCTCATGGGCCTGGGAGAGGCAGGGAGGTGGCTGGAGCTCCCTGGGGTTTTCAGCATCCCTGCGTGAACAGGAGTGAAATAGCCAGTGGATGAGAGGAGGCAGCATAATGGAGTAACACGGAGGCTGTGGCCAAAGGTGCGGATGGGCCTCTGGGGACCAGGCCAGCACTGGGCATCTCAGTGGATGCCAGTGTGAAGACAGGGCAACGGGGAGCCCATGGCCTGCCTGGTATCTTGGTAAAACATTGTCACTCTAGAGTTTACATGGAGAAAGGGAAACCCTGAACTGATCGAGATTATGTCCCAAGTACCTGGACATTTAGAGACTTGCAATAGAAATAGATTTAAAGGAAATGAAAAAAAAAATTAAATATCTACATGCATTTATGGGCAGTTTCCTGCTGCCACATGTAACAATGAACAAGATCTCTTAGAAACCTCTAAATGATATAGTGTGCGGATGCTTCAGACACAGGTGTGTGTAACGCCCATTTAGCTCAACGTAATTACTGTTTTGTTGATGGGTTCCTCTCCCTACATGAAGAAGGAATTATGCTGTCAGTGAGGACTGAATCAACTGACTGAGGGACAGAAAATGATGCAAGTGAAACCCAGGGCCCCAAAGGAGAGAGCACAACTTTATGGACAATGTTGTATTTGTCTGCAGTTTTGATATTATAACCCATGTGCCCAACGCAGCACTGCGTGGGCACACACGCATACATACACTTCTTCTGAGCCTGTTATTTCTTTCTCTTTCTTTCTTCTTCATGCTACAGTGAATTGGAAGAACAAAAAAGCTAAAGGATACATGCTAGCTTAAACCGCACACGTGTGTGAGTGTGTGTGTGTGTGTGTGTTCCTTTTTACACCAGGGGTCTCAGAGCTGGTTTCCTGCTTGGAGCTTTTCTTGTCTGTTTCAAAGCCCCCTTCACAAGCTTAACACTGACAAGGCGAACAATGGAAAGTGAGCTGGAGCTTGGAAATGAACAGAAAGAAGGGACTGACTTTGGGCTACTCTGGTGGGGTAAATGGACTATAAAATGCAATTTTAAATTAAATAGGTGCTTTATGGGCAACACAATATTGATTTTGCTTCCACAGGCAGAGGCTGAAGAATTGCGTGCCGTCCGTGTGTGTGTGCGACAATTTAGGAAGTATGTAAGTTGGCGTTTTAATTGAACTTAACTGCCCAGGAAGGACTTAATGATTAATATCTTTGGTTTTCAACTCTTGTTGGCCTGGAAATAATGACTCTTCCCCCTTTTGACCTGTATGCTTGTAGAACCTTTGTCAACTCTTTTAAAAAAAGTCCCTCCCCTCTCCCGACGCTGGTGAGGGTGACATCACCGACCATTCAGAAGCAGAAAGATATTGGTCCCCTTCCATCATCTTGCCGCCAGCATCCCTTCCATGTTTCCAGAAAACAAAAATAAAAGGTACAAGATCACATAGAGGGGACCCTAGGGTTCTTCTTCCAAAATGCTGTTTGAAAAGTATCTTCAGTAACAACATAAAAAGAGAGTTTGGACTCTGACGTCCTGAGCAAAGCTGAGAGAGGAGGGATGTTTGACTTCACTGCCCTAGGTGTTACCACCTGTGTATACCTTTTGAGAGCTCCTTTTAAATCAGTCAGTCCTAAAGGAAGTCAACCCTGAATATTCATTGGGAGGACTGATGCTAAAGCTGCAGTTCCAATACTTTGGCCACCTGATGAAGAGCCAACTCATTGGGAAAGACCCTGATGGTGGGAAAGATTGAAAGCAGAATAAGGGGGAAGCAGAGGATGAGATGGTTAGATAGCATCCCTGACTCAGTGGACATGAATTTGAGCAAACTCTGGGAGACAGTGGAGGACAGAGGAGCCTGGCGTGCTGCAGTCCGTGGGTTCACAAAGAGTCAGACACGACTTAATGATTCAATGACTACAACAGCGTACCTTTTAAACACTTTTAGCAAGTCTTACATAGCTCCAAACTTAGGGTCTAATATTTCCTAGAATGTTCTGTGGAGCAGAAGAGTGAAGGAACTCATTTTCACTAAGAATTTAATACATTTGAAGTTAAAAGAAAAGAAAAATCCTTGGAAGATATCTTTTAATCACTGGCAGGGCGGGAGAAGGAAGAAGCAAAGTCCTCTTTTTACACTGCCTGCAGGGAAGAATTTTGTGTATTAAAGTCTTAATCTCTACACCCCTTGCTTTAGTCATTCCTTTCCTAGAACTTTATCTTAATGAATGAATTGGGGAAAAGCACCAAAAAGGTATGCATTTGGATTCACTGCAGTGTAATTTATAATGTCCACAAACTGAAAGTAATCTAAGTTTTGAAAAAATAGAGTGCACTGAGATTCTGCAGAGGCAAGAGGCAGAAGCCAAGACCAGCCAGCCTAAGCAAAGGAGGAAGTTTGATGATATAAAGATGAATGTGTCTCACGGGAGTGAGTTTAGGAAAACATCTGGGCAGACCTGCCTTTGACATCTGTAGCTTAGGGCAAGAGGACAAACGCAGGTCCCCATTCCAGTTCTCTCAGTATTTAAAAGTTATAACCAAGCTGTGCATATAATGTTTACACTGTTATATAGAATGTTCTGTTTTCCTACTTTGACAAATATACCTTCACAACAGTCTGGGGAACCAGACTTCTCAGAGTTTTATGCCAGAAAATTCAGCACATGGAGAGCCAGGCTCTCATCCCAGGCCCCCTTGCCCCTGGCCCTGACCTCTGTTCACCTCCTGGTCTGCAGGATCTTGCTGACCACCACATGTGTGGACTCACCAGCCCACCCATTCAGGTCCACCCTCCCCCCCACAGAGAACTCCCCTAGCTTTGTCTTTTGATCTAGGAGTGTGTGTACCAGTAAGGTGAAATGGCTTTAAAAGATGGACCCAGGGTGGGGTCCACAGTCAGTGAATCAGTTCAGCCACTCAGTCGTGTCTAACTCTTTGCAGTCCCATAGACTGCAGCACACCAGGCCTCCCTGTCATCACCAACTCCCCGAGTTTATTAAACTCTTGTCCATTGAGTCGGTAATGCCATCCAACCATCTCACCTTCTGTCGTCCCCTTCTCCTCGCGCCTTCAATCTTTCCCAGCATCAGGGTCTTTTCAGATGAGTCAGTTCTTCTCATCAGGTGGCCAAAGTATTGGAATTTTAGCTTCACATCGGCCCACAAGTTGGCTTGGGCCATTTGGGCTGGAAGTTTAGGGACCTTGCTTTTCTGGAGTTCGGTTCAAAGAAGGAAGTTTGGGTTTCACATGGACACATCCTTTAGCCCCCATGGGGAGGGCTTGACTAGAAGGAGGGCGCAGCAAGGATCCTCACATGGGGGCTCCAAAGGAAGGGGCTCAAGACGGGGCTTCCCGGGCTTCCCTAGAAAGAAGCCAGGGGGCGTTTCTAGCTGGCAGTGGCTCAGTGGTAAAGAATCCGCATGCCAGGGCGGGAGACTCGGGTTCGATCTCTGATCTGGGAATATTCTGCATGCTGCAACTCTCAGGAGCCAGCATGCTGCAGAGCCCATGTTCCGCAACAGAAGTAGTGACTTCTTGTCACTACTTGTCACACAATGAGGTGTCTGTGCATGGTAACTAGAGAAGAGCCCCTGCTCGCTGCAACTAGAGAAAAGCCCACACAGCAACGAAGACCCAGTGCAGCCACAATAAACAAGTAAATAACAATTTTAAAAGAGATTCAAGACAGGGACCCCCTCTTGCCTGAGCCGAAGACCATAAATTCAGTTGGTCCTCAGGAAAGGCCTGTTATTAGTTTCTCCTGGCTTTCATAGAAAAGTACCCACAAACCAGAAGGCTTAAAACTCTTACAGCTCTGGGAGCCAGCGTCTGAAACCGAGGTGTAAGCAAGGCCTCACTCCCTTCAGAGGCTCTAGCGCAGAATCATTCTTGCCTTTCCAGCTTGGTGGCCCCAAGGGGTAGGGGTCCCCTGGCTTTCGCAGTGTAACTCTAATCTGCCCTCTGTCTTCACATGGCTTTCTCCTCTGTCCCTGGGCTCCACCTCCTCTTATAAGGAAGGACACCCCTTATTGGATTGAGTGCCCACCTTAAATTGAAAATAATTTCATCTAGAGATCCTCAGTTACATTTGCAAAGACTTTCTTGTAAGGCTGTATTCTGAGATCCCAAGTGGATATGAATTTTAAAGAGACAACACTAATCAACCCACTGTCGGAGCCCGGGAATGAAAAATCACAGAAAACCTGTGAAATTACTCTCCTTCTGCCTCCCGTCCCTGCTTTTTCATCTGTGTCTTAGTCAACTGTTTACTTCTGCCTCTCCTTCCTCATGGAAAGTTATGGCCACCCCTCAGCTACCAAAAGAATATGCATAACAACACAAAAAGCTGGGAATCTATAGGTCCCGATTCCACGTTCCTGGGAGAGTGACTCTTCCTGGCTGAGGTTGGATCCTGGGTCCCCTCCAGGCTCATAAATGTTGACCTGAGGAATAGAGCCAAAGCCACATCAATGCTGTGGAGCGAAGGTAATTAATTTCTGGGTTGGCTTATGGACTGAAGGGACATTCAGTGTCTAATAAATAAAGAATTGATTAAATTATAGCCCAGCCATAAGAAGGAAGACCGTATGGCTATCCAAAATTGTATTTTAGAATAAATGCTAATGGCAAGATAATGCACTGATAATTAGGTGAGAAAAACAAGTTGTGAGACAGTACATGTATAATATTGTACCATGTGGTTAATAAACACATACAGACACACACACATATAAGTGAGGACAGAAGAATGTACATTAAGTATTTACAACACTGTCACTAGACGATAGATTATACGTGGATTTTTTTTCTTTTTTTCCCCCACAATTTACTGTAAAATTGTTTAATTACTAAATGCCTAAAGAAGGATTTCTAACAAAAAAAGTAAAGAATTACTAATAGTGGAACTTACAAAATAAGGGAAAATTTGGAGTAATAAGCCTGGGGCTATCTATGGGGATATTTGCCTAATACAAAAAGATTCCTCTTTTTCTGGACTTTAGCTGCCACCATTACTATAAACTCTGGCTCTAAAGGAGTAGCAGAATTCTCCAGCTTGGACCAGGAAGGCAGGACAAGTCAGTCTGCAGAGAGGAGGGATGATAATGGGGCTGATGTCGGAACAGGGACAGAAATGAAAACAGGATCTGGGCCGCACTTCGGTCTGAATTAAACTCTCCCCAAGATCTGTTGACATTTCTACTCTTGGGTTTGTTCTGATGCTTCTTTATATTTATAGTAAATGTCTTTTGTATTTAAACTAGCTTGAGTTGATTTCTGTTTCTGGCAAAGAGTTTTGACCAATACAAGATCTTTCCGAATCATAACCCACAAGGGACCATGGCCTCATACACTCAGTTCTCAGAAGAATTCAGTGAGTAAAAGCTTCAGATATGAGATCTGGTCTCTTGGATAAAGTTATACCCTTGGGTGCTGAAGATCCAAGCAGATGAGTAAGAGAAAAGTAATAAAATACAAGAGGTTGATGCGAAGGAAGGGACTGAGCAGGAGGCAAATCAAAGAGAGAGGCAGCGGAGGGTGAGAAGGAAGCCACGTGATGAGAGTTCTAGAGTCTAGGATGCAGAAGGCCCCCCATCACTGACCTTTGGTGATCAATTCACAGTCAGCTTGCCTTTTATGAAAGGTGGATGAGTACCAAAATTAGTCGAGTTGATCTTTGTGGCTTTCAAGTCGGCCAGCATACCATCCAACTCCTGTGTGTCCAAGTTCCTTCCACTGGTCACAGCAACCATCTGAACCATATCCGATCTCTGGGAGAGATTGTTATTTCTTACCACCACTCTCAATACAATGAAAAACTTCAGACTGGGCAGCTGTGGGCCACCTGATTCAAAGAGCTGACTCATTGGAAAAGACCCTGGGGCTGGGAAAGATTGAAGGCAGGAGGAGAAAGGGGAGACAGAGGACGAGGGTTGGATGGCATCACTGACTCAGTGGACAAGAGTTTGAGCAAACTCTGGGAGATGGTGATGGACAGGGAAGCTGGTGTGCTGCAGTCCACGGGGTCACAAAGAGTTGGACATGACTTAGCAGCTGAACAACGACAAATTCTAGTTTAAAGAATACAAAAAAAGACAAGATAATTAAATATAGCACATGATCCTGGACTGAACCCTGAACCAGAAAAAAAGAAATTATTTTGCTGCGAAGGACATTATTAGGATAAAATTTATCAGCTAGATAATATTATCTGAATGATGGGGGCAAAAGGACACAATAACCACCACTTAGTTCAGAAAGAAAATGATATGTGTATGTACACATATATCTGTACATCTGTGCCTATACATCTGTGTATCCATCCGTGCAGAATGCCACAGCAAACGTGGTAAAGGCAAGCTATCAACATTTGGGGAATCGGGGTGAAGCTGGCATGGGAATTTTTTGTTCTATTTCAACTTTTTAAAGTCTGGAATTATTTTAAAATAAGAATAAATACCACTCAACTCCCTTAGGACCAAGCTGTTGTGGCCCATTTTCCCAATAGCTGATAAAATGTCATTTTGTGCCAGCAAACTGTCAGTTTTGACTTTCTCCTGAAGTTTACTCCACTCCTTTCCCAGGTTCCTCTTGCAGCTGCTTGGCATTTGTCAGCCCTGGCCTTGTCCCAGGCTGTGAATGACCAGTGGGTCTCCCCTCGATGCCCGTCAGGAAGCCAGGTGTGGTCCTGGCATCTTCCAGGCCCCGTGGCGACCTGGGGCTGCCCTGGGCAGCTGGATGGGAGGAGGAACTCTGCTTCCATCCACCTGGGACCTGAATATACTAGTGAGGGAAGGAGGTGAGAGGGAAGTGGGGGGAAACAGCTTAGCTTTTCCTTCCTTTCCAGGAATGTCTTTAAGAGCTTTTCCTCCTCCTCATTACTATCAGATACATATTCTCTTGGGTTTCCTGGCACTTCAAAATAATTCATCCTTCTCTACTAGAATTTACCATACCCCCTGCCCCTTACATGGTGGCTCAATGGTAAAGAATCTGCCTACAGCGCAGGAGACACAGGAGACTCAGGTTCCATCCCTGGTCAGGAAAATCCCCGGAAGAAGGCAATGGCAGCCCACTCCAGTATTCTTGCCTGGAAAATCCCATGGACAGAGGAGCCTGGTGGGCTACAGTCCATAGGGTCACAAGAGTCAGACACAACTTAGCTCTTAAAGCACCACTGCCCCCTACACACGTGCGTGCGCACACACACACAGACACTGAGAATGGCTCCCTACACACGACTTCTCTGGGAGCCCATCTCAGCCTTATGTGACTTAGCACCCAAATTCTGTAGCTTTATTTTTGCCCCTCTGGGGAATCATGAAAAGTGAAAGAAAGCAAAAGTGTTAGTCACTCAATCATGTCCAACTCTTGTGACACCCCCTGCCAGGCCCCTCTGTCCATGGAATTCTCCAGACAAGAATACTGGGGTGGGCTGACTCTTTCAGCAAATCCCTCACCTCCAGCAAGAGAGAAGGAAACTAACCAGCAACACTTCAGGGCACATCTGGGTACAGTCACCAGTCAGGCCACTCGGCAGGGCTCCAGGTGTGAGCAGAACAATGGGGGTTTTCCTGGAAATTATGAGTACCCAGTGTAAGGAACCTGTGTCTGGTTCTGTCAGACACGTCATAAAACCTTGGAACTTATGTGCTGATGGTAAACGTCTTCTACAGTTAGCTGCCTCTCCTTAGGGTTTTCAATAGGGCATTCATTGAAGGCAAGAAAAATACATTGATGTCCCTGAAGGGAAATAAATGGAAAACTTCAGACGTGATGCCAGACAGCGTGGTCATCACGCTGCTGTTCTACATGGACTGATTTGGGCAGCCACGCGGAGCTGTCGGGAGCCCGCCCTCGGATACCCGTGATGGGAGCTTCAGCGAGTCACCGTCTGGACGTGGTTTGACTGGAGATGGAATTGGGAGGCACCAAAGGGAACTGGAGGGCTGGTGGAGTTGGGGAACCAGCTAAGTCATGAGGCGAAGCCTATGGCTGGTGGCGGCTTGGTCAATAACAGCCGTGAGAGGCTCACATACCACACGCATGTTGTGCCATCTACATTAAAAAGTAGATGGAGACACCAAGGGGCCAGAGATGACACCGGGAATTCATGGGGACTGTTGTTTTGAAGGGAGGTGAGGTGAAGTCGCTCAGTCGTGTCAGACTCTTTGAGACCCTGTGGGCTGTAACCTACTAGGCTTCTCCGTCCATGGGATTCTCCAGGCAAGAATACTGGAGTGGATTGCCATTTCCTTCTCCAGGGGATCTTTCCGACCCAGGGATCGAACCCGGGTCTTCCGCATTCCAGGCAGACGCTTTAACCCAGGGATCTTTCAAGAAAATGCTTTACTTTGACATGCTGAGCTCACTTAGAGCTGTGAGTGTATACCTAGCAGGGTCCTCTGCCCTGAGGATGGGCTGGGGGTGGTGGTGATGGACTTTCCACTTGAAGGAAGCTAACTGCAATGGACTTGGGTGAAGAAATGCCGGGAGAGAACGCGGTTGCTCCTAAGGAGTAGCAGGGTGTGATGGACGGACGATGGATGTGGCATGACTTAGCGCGATGTGCTCTCAGGACGTGGTCCAGACCGTTTCTTGATTTGTGTCGCTGTGGTTCTCCATCCTGGACATTCATTACAGGTTGTTTCAGAGCCTGACTCGGAAAACTCCTGGGGTGGGCATCTTAACCACTGGACATCGTAGAATCCTATCTCGTGGCAATGAAAGAAGATGCTTTCAGAGACTGGGATGAAGTCACACTTTGAAACCTTGTTTTAAAATGCCTGGGGATTAACAAGTCATCTCATCTTGGCAAAACTGGAAAACTGCTAATGTAGCTAGCTAGTGAGCTTGATTTTGTTCGCAAAGCTTGCGACCAAGGTTTTCCTGGTAGGCATCTTGGTTATCTGCAAAGAGAGGTTAAACTTTTATCCAAACTACAATAATATCAATATCAAAAGAATATCAAGAAAGTAGGGAACAAAGTGAGTTTAACTTAAAAAGACTTCACAATGTTCAGATAATCTCTTGTGTGTCTTCTCATGTCACCCTCACAATAATCTTTAGCAAATGTGTACTGTCTTTCAGTGGATAATTCTGAATGCCTCATAGGCTCTGTAACTTGGGATAAGACGGGGGAACAGACAGACATGTTCTCTGCTCTCACAATTTTAGCCTGTCCTAAAGAAGATAGGCTTCCCGGGTGGCATTAGTGGTAAAGAACCTGCCTGCCAGTGCAGGAGATATAAGAGACATAGGTTCAATCTCTGGGTCAGGAAGATCCCCTGCAGGAGGGCTTGGCAACCCACCCCAGTATTCTTGCCTGGAGAATCCCATGGACAGAAGAGCCTGGCAGACTACAGTCCATAGGGTCACAAAGAGACGGACACAAATGAAGCAATTTAGCACAAAGGAAAGACAATAGTTATAAATGCTACTTAATTCCAAGGTAGAATAGCAATATCTTTCTTCAGTTTTACTGAGGGAAAAATGGAGCCTTATATAACATGTCTTTGTCACGCAAAAGTAAGTTTAGGAGAAAAATTTCCAGTGTAAAAATAACTAATATTATAGGAATTTATTAAATCTAGGCAATTTTTTCCACCTCTAATATTTTTGGTTTGTTTTTGTTGTATTACTAATTTCTGATAAAATATCAAGAGTTCTTGCTTCCATTATATACAACTGCAACGGCACTAAATCCTACAGAAGGCAGGACTAAATATAACATCACAAATCTATATTTTTCTACAATATGTTAAACATCCCCAAAGCATCCTTATAAAGAAGATTCGCAGGAGTAAGACTGCTTTACTCCTTTCTGTCTACTTAGAACCTAGAATGACGCCTGACACATTATTGGTCAGTCGCCGAGTCATGTGTGAATCTTTATGACCCCATGGACTCCAGCACACCAGGCTCCTCTGCCCTCCACTATCTCCTAGAGTTT
The DNA here is from genome assembly GCA_006410635.1 of Cephalophus harveyi. Classification (NCBI taxonomy): domain Eukaryota; kingdom Metazoa; phylum Chordata; class Mammalia; order Artiodactyla; family Bovidae; genus Cephalophus; species Cephalophus harveyi. Next base: position 48,140 of record SJYT01039142.1, read on the forward strand.
GCTCAAATTCATGTCCATTGAGTTGGTGATCCTATCTAACCATTTCAACCTCTGCCACCCCCTTCTCCTTTTGCCTTCAATCATTCCCAGGATCAAGGACTTTTCTAATGAGTCAGCTCCTCACATCTGGTGGCCAAAGTATTGGAGTGTCAGCTTCAGCATCAGTCCTTCCAGTGAATATTCAGGGTTGATTTCCTTTAGGAATGATTGACTGGTTTGTTCTGTTATAATCCAAGGAACTCTCATGAGTCTTTTCCAGCACTACAATTCAAAAGCATCAATTCTTTAGCACTCAGCCTTCTTTATGATCCACCTCTCACATTCATACATGACTACTGGAAAAACCATAGCTTTGACTGTGCGGACCTTTGTCGGCAAAGTGATATCTCGGTCTGACACACAGTTGCTAGATAAAATGTTGAATAAATGAATGACCAATCGCACTATTGTTTTAAGGAAAGAAAGCCCTATGTTTTTCTACTTTCTTCATATCGAACATGATCTTAAATTATGTGAACTGCCCTGATTATTCACTTGAACCCACATAACGTATAAAAACTAATGTCAAGGTGAAATAGTCTTAATCTTATATATAAAATTTTCAATTAGCCAAGCTAATTAAGAAGGGCTGATTTCCAAATAATTCCAGAAGTTAATAGGACCAGAATTGTTATAATAGAATATTCCCAAAGATCTTTCCCAAAAGGGATGGTCTAGTTGAGAATGAGTCCAATTGTATATAAACAAACTTGAAATCACCTCGAAGCACGTTTCAACATGCCTGTTGACTGTGTTTTTAATATGGACTTCATTTGCATTTGCAATATAGAGTCAATATTTTCTGGGATGACAGAATTATAATTTTTGAACTTCTTGTTTCTACTAGGGGAAAATAAAGCCTGGATTTCCCTGGTGATCCAGATCCCATGCTTCCACTGCAGGAGGCCAGGTTCAATCCCTGGTTGGATGAACTAATATCCAGAGTGCTGCATGGCCAAAAATAGAGGAGGGGGAGGGAAAAAAAGGAAAGAAAGGCAAAAGCCAGACAAAGAGGAGCACGAGAGATGAAGAGTCCCGAAAGGAGTCAGGCAAAGCCAGTCCAGATAGAAGGTAACTAAGCATGTTTTGTGGCCTTTCCGAGGAGTCTGTGCTTCACAATGTTGTACAGCATTCTGTAATGAATGTGTGAGCATGTACAGGGAGACCTAAATTATCACCACCTGGCTTTGGTCCACCTGGTGGTATGTTCCTCTTGTCCAACGATACCTTAGCTCATGCTGTATGGTTGACTCACTTGGAAATCCAGAAAAAGGATGGGATCAGTTCCCATGCATAGAATGATCGGCCAAACCTTGCAGCATTGGACTGCGGTTAGTTCCACTCCTGGCTCCCTTTGCTACATGGCGACTTAAGACATTTGATGGTATGGAAGCATCATGTTGTCTGTTCTTTGTAAATCTGAGAATTAGTTCCACCATCAGAGGGGACTGCTTGATGAAAGATGGGTCAGGGTCATTTGAAATGACAGGCTGTATTTAGCAGAATAATCTTGTTTTCTTCTTTTATTTATTGCCCAATAAACTGAATGTTCATGGGAAAGAATTTTTAGGCACTCTAGTATTTGTCTTTGGAATGTATTTTTCTACATATGGGAGCACACAGCATCTGCATGATGGATGGTAGACAAATTATTTTACTATGATTCTTCATTACAAATAGGAGAAAACTGGAGGGCAGAGAGCTTAAGTAACTTATTCAAGGTAATCAGATTTGTTAGTAGCCACAGCTAAAACCTGGGACTCAAGGTTCCCTGTATTTCACAGATGATTTCATAAGTATATGCAGACATTCCAAATCAGATTCCTCTCTCTCTCCCAAGCTCATTCTTGATTTGAGTGTCATTTATTTTTTCCTGGAACTAATTACAAATTTACAGTTTAGGCACCAAGCCAAGCCCAGCTATTACTGCTTCGGGCTCTATCAGGGTAAATGTAAGCAGAGATGTTCTGAGTCTTCTGTGAAGACTCTTCAAGGGTCACATTGCAGATGTGTGTTCATGTGCGTCTGTGCACGTGTATTGCTCATGTACACACGTGTGAATGGGGGCGGGCATCCTCTAACTTTGACAAGATTGGTTCCTTCTTTGCCTCCTCACCTATGGGTAAGACTTTGTTTAAAAAACCACAAAAATGTCTGTGGGGTCAGGAGTTCCTGTCACACATATCAGCATAACCAATAGATACCTTCTCTTGAATCCCAGAAGAAAATATTCTATTTTAATTCTAAATCATTCTTTATGATATAGGGTGTATATTACTTAGACTTCTATAACTCTGGGCTTTTTAGTTCACAGAATCCATTACATTACGTAGTGGTGAGTTTTTATTTGTTCGTTCACTTGCTTGTTCATTGAATGATCAACAAGGCTAAAAGACATTTTATGTACAGATTCATTTCATCATTTATGTGTTACTGAAAATCCAAACTTTACAACCGAGCGATATGTTGATGCAGAGAATTTATTAGTTGAGGCTCTAAGCCTGGATCTTTCAGAAAGAGCACATCAGATAAAGCCATGTCAGGATATTACTTTTGATAATAAATGTAGAAACTGGACCATCCCTCTGCCCATCTGTAGACCTGGACTGTAAGCATGCCCCCTCCATCCTCCCACACCCTCAACATACTTTTTGGTCTGAAAGCACGTCCTGACTTGGCAGAATAGAAAATGTGGAAAGTGTTAGGATTGAAGCTGAAAATTCAGACAAAAATGTCTTGGTGTGTCTAGTTTATTCTTTGGTAAATAATATACCTGAAGGTATCTGAAAATTTTCTTTTTTTCATAAGCATATGATTTTGTTGTCTCTGGGGCTCAGATGGTAAAGAATTTGCCTGCAATGTGGGAGACCTGGGTTCCATCCCTGGGTTGGGAAGATCCCCTGGAGGAGGGCATGGCAACCCACTCCAGGATTCTGGCCTGGAGAATCCCACAGACAGAGGAGCCTGGACTACAGTCCACAGGGTCGCAAAGAGTCGGACGTGACTGAGCGGCTAAACACACAAGGTGAACAACCATGGGAGAGGTGGGCCAGAGGTCTTATTCAATGATTTGCTGTAACAAGATAGACTAGTTAACTCCTTCCTAAGAGTTCATATGCCCATGAAAGTAGAGGACGCTGAGGTGGGAGAGGGATGCAACTGAGGAGGGAGGCCACACAGAACTGGATGACGCGCGAGAGATGCTGAAGACAAACCAAGCAATGTTATTCCTTAAATAGAGACACAAAGAACTAAAATTTGGAATCTGAAGCCATTTCATTCCTGACTTGCTTATGTGCAAATAACCCGGTAAAAAGTATAGGCTTCATAAAGGCAAAGATTGTGTCTCACCAGTTTCTGCATGTCTAGTGAGGTCGCACAGAGTCGAACACGACTGACGTGACTTAGCAGCAGCAGTGCTTAATATGGGCTTCCCTGGTGGCTCAACAGTAAAGAATCTGCTTGCAAGTTGGGAGGCACAGGAGGTACGGGTTTGATCCCTGGGTCAGGAAGATCCCCTGGAGGAGGACAGAGCAACATACTCCAGTATTCTTGCCTGGAGAATCCCATGGACAGAGCAGCCTGGTGGGCTACAGTCCACAGGGTCCCAAAGAGTCAGACACAACTGAAGTGACTTAGCACGCATGTAGTGCTTGGGCACCCCACTCCAGTACTCTTGCCTGGAGAATCCCAGGGACGGCGGAGCCTGGTGGGCTGCCGTCTATGGGGTTGCACAGAGTCGGACACGACTGAAGCAACTTAGCAGCAGCAGCAGCAGTGCTTAATATAGAACTGAGCACATTGTTATCACTCCTTAAATGTTTATTGTTTTTAAGTAAATGAATGAATGAATGCTTAATGCGCACATATATATTTTCTTCTACCAGAGAAAAAGATTGCTCTTTTTTTTCAGGTTGATGCGTTCCATGGTGTTGCATATGAAATGAGATGCCCTTTTAATCCACTATGAATGACACTGACCATTCTGAACAAAGAAATTGGCCTTCTCTGAATTCCGATGCTCTTAGAAATTGAGATAAATATTTAACCATCCTACTCTGCCCTCGTGGATCTGTGTGGAATCCTTGATCCAGCTAATCGAACATTCAATGTCTAAATTAAACTACTCACCTCTCAAAAACGGAGAAGGATAAAGCGAGTATAAAAGAACATTCTTCTTCCTCACCTGTTAACATAAAACAAAACAAAAATCTGCAAGAGTGTTTTGAGATAGCAAATGTATGAAGAGATCTGACATACACATACACATATTGTGAACCTTTGGCATTTGTAAAACTACATACTCATAAAATTGTATCAGAAACTCTTTAAAAAACAACCACATCACATACCTTTTGCTGTTCTTCTAGGGGGAAAAAATAGGTACAGTATTTCCTAATCCATGGAGTTTCCATTCACAGAAAGAGCTAAGTCAGGAAAGAAAAAGTCAGCCATAGAAAGGCATTATATTAGGTAAATGAACCAAATCAGGGTAGGAGAACACTACTTGCAATTTAACCAGCCAAGTTAAACATGACGCGATTAGAGCCACTCTTTGGGGACCAAGTTAGTAGCAATTGTGCCTTATTTAACTTGGCCAATTAAAGGCTGAACTCTTTTCTAAATTGGCTATTTTCAAAGCAATCAAACCTTTGCACTCTGAATTTTTTTTTTTTCAGCTTGCCATTTTTAATTTAGGTATTTGACTGCTTAATGGATGTATGTGTACATGGACCCATACCTAAATATTTGCACATAATACAAAATTAATATGCAGTTGTATTGGGCAGAACAAATGGTTTCTTATTATAATAGGCTTTTAAACCAGATCGGAGTCATATGTGTTTTCACATGTCCACTAATTTCCTGCATCTGAAGAAAGGATCTAAGCTGTGAAATACATTGCCTAAGGGAAGGTTCCTAGAAAATAACTATTATAACCTGGAAAATCTAAAGAACTAGGGTTACAATATCTAGAAAAAGTAGAGAAGAGAACAAAACATTGGTGTTGTCTGTCAACTGTAAGTGCATCTTTGTTTACTTTGTCGCCATGGGTGACATGGGTGATAATATTCATTGAATCCTCATTCTGTGCGGAGAACTGCTCTTGACAAGATGATTCCAACCAAAGCCCCAGAAATCATCCCTGTCTGAAGAAGCATCTACTCTAGGGACTTCTCTGGTGGTCCAGTGGCTACGACCCTGAGCCTGCAATCCATGGGGTACAGGTTCAATCTCTAGCTCGGTAACTAAGATGCAGCATGTTGCTGGGCATAGCCAAAAAAAGGTATCTACTCTAAAAAGAAAGAAAAGACCCAAATTTTGTGGAGGCATAAATACAGAGGACTGATCATTTGAATCAGCTATTCACCTTTTTACACTGGAATTAAAGTATTCATATACATTAGGGTTAAAACTCAAGAATCAGAAAAAGAGAAGAGAAAACAAAGAAAGAAAGTCATCATAGCTCTATGAATTGAGTCTGATGGAGTTAGTAAAAAAAATTCTTTCTGGAGAATTCTAACAAAGTACCAGGAAGAAGGGTATGGAGCTTTAAAGTGAAAGGAAATTGCGACCCTATGGACTGTAGCCCAGCACACTCCTCTGTCCATGGGGTTCTCCAGGCAAGAATACTGGAGTGGGTTGTGATGCCCTCCTCCAGGGGATCTTCCCGACCCAGGGACTGAACCCACGTCTCCTGTGGTTCCTACATTGCAGGCAGATTCTTTACCTCTGAGCCACCAGGGAAGCCCAACAGTAGCTAGTAGGGTAAGCACCGGGAACAAGGTTCAGTTCAGTTCAGTTGCTCAGTCGTGTCCGACTCTTTGCGAGCCCATGAATTGCAGCACGCCAGGCCTCCCTGTCCATCACCAACTCCCGGGGTTCACTCAGACTCACGTCCATTGAGTCAGTGATGCCATCCAGTCATCTCATCCTCTGTTATCCCCTTCTCCTCCTGCCCCCAATCCCTCCCAGCATCAGAGTCTTTTCCAATGAGTCAACTCTTCGCATGAGGTGGCCAAAGTACTGGAGTTTCAGCTTTAGCATCATTCCTTCCAAAGAAATCCCAGGGCTGATCTCCTTCAGAATGGACTGGTTGGATCTCCTTGCAGTCCAAGAGACTCTCAAGAGTCTAGGAAGAAGGTTAGGGCATTTTAAAATGAAAGGAAATGACTGAAAGCTGTGTAGAAAAAAAGACCAGTAGATGCTCTACATTAAAACAAATCTATCTTTCCAATGCCTTTAGGAATTAAGGACAGATGTGTTTTTACATAAAGTGTGGATCCAAATACATAGACTAGAGTAGACTTTACTTTTCAAGATCTAAGACTATTTTCTGCCTAACAGAACGAGGAGTTGTGTAAGAATTTCAATACCATGTTGTAAGCATTGCAGTTAATTTTACAATCAGCTTTTCTGCACATACTTTTCCACTCTTTGTGGAGATGGAAACTGTAACTCTGTCACCTGTTTTGATCAACAGAAGGAACTGATTACAAAGAATGGCGATCCAACTGCAGGGTAAAGTTATGGCAGAAGTGAAATGAAAACTCGTAATCTGAGGCCATGTGGTGGGGCTGGGTGGGGTGAGCTAGAAGGAGCCCTGGATCCTTGGCTTCTAGAAAAAAGAAGTCAAGTCTTTCCCTTTAATTTCCTTGGGTTGGGGATGGCGGGGAGGGAACTTCACCCTCCTGAAGAAGGTGTTGCTGTCTTCGGTCACATTTTGTGATCTTTCATTGACCACTGTGGTGGTGGGTATAATGGCTGTGTTAAAAGATGGGGTTGTCCTCTGTTCAGCTCCTCTGAACCAACGACTCTCTTACTATCAATTTCAGATGTTCTTTCTCCCCCCACGGAGTGAACCGCTGACCGGCTTAAGAAAGCCTGAGGCTGAAGACCTAGGCCAGCATTGTTCAAGCTTTGGCTGGGGTTCTTGCTTACTTTCTGGCTCTCTGGAAATTTGCATTGCCCTTTCTTCTCTTTGGAGCGATACAGTGTGAAGGCTTATGTTTGGGGGAAAAGAACAGATGACATCAGGCCTCTCTCTGCTGTGATCCTAGGCAGAGCTCACTGAGACAGGATCTGTCCAGCCATTGAAAGTACATTGTAGTTTAGACACTGAAATCCCAGTTAAAAACAAAGTGTTGTTTAACTTTGCATGTCATTTTTCTGTACATGTATTTATTCTGCGGGCCTCATCGAGGGGTAAGACTACTCAAGGATAAAGTCTGCATATTCTAAAAATTTCTGCCCCAAACACTATCAACATATCCCAATAGACTATCATAATGATCATCCTTTTGAGGAAAAACAAAGAAGTGTCCATTGTTTAAGCCAGGCAGTCACCGGAATTCTGTTACAGCTGACTGAACTAAGGTAGCCAGGTATGAGGCAGCTAGCGTCAGCCCCGCGCCTGTGCCCCAGAGCCTGCTGAAATCCCTGGAACTAGCCAATCCTAAATCTGTTTACAGGCTTCCCAGCTGGCTTAGCGGTAAAGAATCTGTCTGCCAAGCAGGAGACCTGGGTTCGATCCCTGGCTTAAGAAGATTCTGTGGGGAAGAAATGGCAACCCACTCCAGTATTCTTGCTTGGAGAATCCCACAGACAGAAGAGCCTGGTGGGCTACAGACCACGGGGGTCACAGAGTCGGACACGACTTAGTGATTGAACAACAGCAGCAGCAGAAGCAAGCCTGTTTACCCTGCCTCACTCATTCCTTCCCACACAAACCACCGCAAAAGCTTTGCCCACATTGCCTTTTGCTCTCTTGCCTCCTGACAGACCCTGTCCCTTGGGAACTGTGAATAGCAAGCTGTCTTTTCTTTTTTATTTTTTTGGCCACGCCACAGGGCATGTGGGATCCTATTCCCCAATCAGGGATCAAACCTGCGCTTGCCCCCTATATTGGAAGCGCGGGGTCTTAACCACTGGACGGACCGCCAGGGAAGTCCCCAAGCTGCCTTTTCGGTGGCAGTCACCTCCTGATCTGTTGGCCTCAGTACACCTCAATAATAATTAAAACTACATTTTAGAACCAAGAGTTATACGTCAGTGGAAGATTGTAAAAGGCCACCAGGAGAAGAAAACCCAAGATGCTAGAATCTCAGAAGAGAGGAGAGAGTGTGAGTGTGCAGCTGGAGACGTGTGGGACCCAGGCCAGGTGGGAGATGCCTGGACGACGTGGCCGCCCTGTGTCAGCCATGGTCAGGGAGGGGAAAGACATTTGAGACATGCAGCTTAGGCTCAGAGGCAAAGTCAGCTTCTATGCTGGTTTTCCTGCTTTCCAGTTTGTTCTGTGTGATTTCCTGTTAAGTACATTTCTGTCTCCTCACTTTGCAGTTGGAATGCTGGCAGGAGAGTTGGAAGGCATATTTGCACTGTACTTCAGATAGCCTGAGATAGCTAGGATAAAGCCAAGGTGGTGGCGGGCTAGAGAGGGACCCCAGAGGAGGGGTGAAGATGCTGCTGACGATGGAAGCTTCCGGCTGTCGCTTCATTACACTCATGCTATTCTCATCTTCTGAAGAATTAAATCTAAGCATGCTCTCTCCTGTTTAATTTTTTTAAGATAAAGTATTTATTTTAATTGATTTTTGGCTGTGCTGGGTCTGTGGTCTTTGTTGCTTCGAGGGTTTTTCCCTTGTTGCGGCGAGTGGGGTCTCCTCGGTGTGCGGTATGCAGGCTTCTCATCGCCGTGGCTTCTCTTCTTGCAAAGCACAGGCGGGCTTAGTAGCTGTGGTGCACGGACTTAGTTGCTCCTTGGCATGTGGGATCTTTCCAGACCAGGGATCAAACCTGTGTCCCCTCTGTTGGCAAACAGATCCTTATCCACTCCTCCACCAGGGAAATCCTACTCTCCTATTTTAAACACTGCAGCTGCGACCGGCGCACATAGCGCGGCCAAGAGGAGCTACCCCACGTCCGAGGTCAGGGGCAGAAGCCGGGAGGACCCCATGCCCGAGGGGCAGGGGCCAAGAGGAGTTACCCCAAGTCCAAGGTCAGGGGCAGAAGCCGGGAGGACCCCATGCCCGAGGGGCAGTGGCCAAGAGGAGTTACCCCACGTCCGAGGTCAGGGGAGCCAGCTGGGAGGAGCTACCCATGTCCAAGGAGCGGTGGCTGCACGGGCGCAGGAGGTCCTAGAGGAGCTATCCCACGTTCAAGGTCAGGAGGGGAGGGAGGCAGTGAGGAGATACCCCTCATCCAAGGTAAGAGAAACCCAAGTAAGACCATAGGTGTTGCAAGAGGGCATCAGAAGGCAGACACACTGAAACCATAATCACAGAAAACTAGTCAATCTAATCACACTAGGACCACAGCCTTGTCTAACTCAATGAAGCTAAGCCATGATGTGTGGGGCCACCCAAGACGGGCAGGTCATGGTGGAGAGATCTGACAAAATATGGTCCATTGAAGAAGGGAATGGCAAACCACTTCAGTATTCTTGCCTTG